>JXPZ01005858.1:1768-15913 GCA_001014575.1 Themira minor
CCCCCGCTCGCCTATATGTATATATTTTGTAATCATGTTTTTGGTATGTAAGCGTTAGCCACCTCAATATAAATAAATATACTAATATGTAAAATAAGCAATCTAAAGAGCAATTACAAGTGGTACGTTACAATTGGCCAAGGGCGGGGGAAAAAAACAAAGAAGAAATCGCAAATTTTTCGGAATTCATCCACAGCACACATACATACACCCATTGTTATCATCTCACTCTTATATATNTATATATATATATATATATATGCAATTTTTGTGCAGCTCTGGACACGCACCTCGCCGAGGCCGCGCTCCGCTAATGCCCCCAGTGTGCCATACAATTCCGTCGCCCAACGCACCCGTGACCGCCTCACCGATGATTTCGCCCACAAATTGGACAATCTGCACGAGAGCGCCCTCGGTACAGGGCATGTGTCGGTGGTCGATCTGCAGGAGGCAGCGCGACGCAGCCGTGACCAGCCAACGACACACCCAGCCGCCAGCCGGCCTCTTTCCATGTGGTATCTGGTGGCCATACTGGCGTTCATACTGATTGCCACGCCCGTCTTCTACGAGCTGATCTCGTTTGTGCTCGGGGTGAGATGCTTTCTGCCCAACAATTACCTCGTCTACGAGGCCACCAGACCGATAAGTGATTGCCGCTTCTGCAGGTAGGTTGCGATGAACGAGACCCAAGCTCAAAATTCAACAACGATGAAATTCGAAATTCACCAAATTTTCAACATCGCCACTTCCACTTTGCTTTACAGAGACGTTCGAGCCCCTNATCAAAAACGATGAAATTCGAAATTCACCAAATCTTCAACATCGCCACTGCCACTTTGCTTTACAGAGACGTTCGAGCCCCTCTTATACTGAGCAACTTGACCCGCGAGCAATTCGCCCCCTTCGCGTACTCCTCGCAGCCGATTATCGTCAAGGGGGCGGTGGCCCATTGGCCGGCGGTGGGCACGCTGAATTTCGACTACCTGAAGCGTTTGTACAGCCGCTGGGAGCGAGCGCTCGACGAGGACTGCGCCTTCTTGCATTTTCGCACGGGCTTCAAGAGTTTGCGCGAGGTGTTCGCCATGCTGCCGCAGCGCGCCAATCTGAGTGCGCCCAGCGAGGCGGAGCCCTGGTATGTGGGCTTCAGCAATTGCCACCCAGAGGTGTTGGGCGAGTTGCGTAAGCTATATCCGCGGCCGCATTTCCTGCCGGAGGACGCCGAAATGCCGAACGCCGATTACATATTCATGGGCTACGAGCAGGGCGGCTGGTTGCATGTGAGTGCGGACAGTTTGTTTTCTATTCAATTCAATTGTTGACAATTTCCATTTGCATCACACAGGCCGATAATTTGCCACGTTTAATGTGGCAGGCTCAGTTGAGTGGCAACAAGACATGGATATTGGCGCCGACGCCCGAATGCGACCGCTCGTGCCAGTCGTTTTCGTTCTTTGTAGAGCCTGGAGATGCTGGTATGTGTTGTTGTTGTTTTTTGCATTTTCTTAGTTTTCCGGACAACTCTTTGCAGTGCTCGTCGACACTCGCATGTGGTACCATGGCACTTCCATACCCAAGGGGCAGTTCGCGTTGACCATTCAATCGGAATATGGCTGATTTCTAAATTTTAAGTGAAAAGTTAAAAAAAAATTATTTATTGTAAATATACACACTAATTTTGGACCCCGTGAAACGATCTCATGAACCAAGAGTGAGACTGCCTTATTAAATTGTAAGCAATACCGTACGAATGAATTGTTTTGCGAATAAAATTCAATTATGTAACACCACTGACGCTCGTTTTTTCCTCCCCCTTCGTTCGTTTTGCTTTCAGAATAAACAAAACACAAGAACGCATTTAACATTTCGATTGACTTCACTTTATTGATCAATTTGTTGTCGGCTGTCAATAATAAGAGTTAAATCGAGCCGAGAGCCACATTTGTTGTACAACGGCTCATCGGCATGTTGGGTAGGAGTACAGAGATAGACTAATGCATAACTAATTGATAGCGCTCTCTAGGGGTGGTGTTGTAGTGGTTGTTGTTGTGAAGTGAAAGTTAAACGCTTAGGAGGCTTCCTTGGCCAAACGCTCGGCCTTCTCGACCACCTCCTCGATGGGGCCCACCATGTAGAAGGCCACCTCGGGCAAATGATCGTACTCGCCGGCCAGGATCTGGGTGAATCCCTTGATGGTCTGGTCCAGGGGCACCAGTTTGCCGGCATGGCCGGTGAACACCTCGGCGACCTGGAAGGGCTGCGACAGGAAACGCTGGATCTTGCGGGCGCGTGCCACAGTCAACTTGTCCTCCTCGGACAACTCGTCCATGCCCAAAATGGCGATGATGTCCTGCAGCGACTTGTAGTCCTGCAAGATCTTCTGGACGCCACGGGCCACATTGTAGTGCTCCTGGCCAATGATGTTGGGGTCCATGATACGCGACGTGGAGTCCAAGGGATCGACGGCCGGGTAGATGCCCAACTCGGCGATGGCACGCGACAACACGGTGGTGGCGTCCAAGTGAGCGAATGTGGTGGCCGGAGCGGGATCGGTCAAATCGTCGGCGGGCACATAAATGGCCTGCACCGATGTGATGGAGCCCTTCTTGGTGGTGGTGATGCGCTCCTGCATGGAACCCATGTCAGTGGCCAGAGTCGGCTGGTAGCCCACGGCGGAGGGGATGCGGCCCAACAGGGCGGACACCTCCGAACCGGCCTGGGTGAAACGGAAAATGTTGTCGATGAACAGCAACACATCCTGACCCTCCTGGTCGCGGAAATACTCGGCCACGGTCAGGCCGGTCAAGGCGACACGGGCACGGGCGCCTGGGGGCTCGTTCATCTGGCCGTACACAAGGGCGACCTTGGAGGTCTTGTCCTTCAGCGAGATGACACCGGACTCGATCATCTCGTTGTACAGATCGTTGCCCTCGCGAGTGCGCTCACCGACTCCGGCGAACACCGAGTAGCCACCATGGGCCTTGGCCACATTGTTGATCAGCTCCATGATCAGCACAGTCTTGCCGACGCCGGCACCGCCGAACAGACCGATTTTGCCACCCTTGGCGTAGGGGGCCAACAGATCGACGACCTTGATGCCGGTCACCAGAATCTCCTGCTCGACACTCATCTCGACGAATTCGGGCGCCTCGGCGTGAATGGGGGCGGTCTTGTCGGTGGGAATGGGACCGCGCTCATCGATCGGCTCGCCGATCACGTTGATGATGCGACCAAGGGTCTCAGCACCGACGGGAATACGAATGGGATAGCCGGTATCGGCCACCTTCTGGCCACGCACCAAACCCTCTGTGCCGTCCATGGCGATGGTGCGCACAGTGTTCTCGCCCAAATGTTGGGCGACCTCGAGCACGAGGCGTGGCGAACGGTTGTCCACCTCCAGGGCGTTCAGAATCGGTGGCAATTGATCCTCGAATTGCACATCGACAACGGCACCGATGACGGCCACGATTTTGCCATTGCTGACGGCGGCCGCCTTGGCAGCGGCCTTGGCGTACTCGCGTTGCGATTGACCCAGCAGTGATATAACCTTTTTGTCCGACCTGGTTAGGGCCGACCTGACGGCTGACGAGAACATTTTCTCTCTCTTTTTTTCGATATATATGTAACTGGGGGGGTTAGAACTGGACACACACCGTTTATCTGCGCTCCTGCAAATCAAGAAGAAANGCTCCTGCAAATCGAGAAGAAATCAAAGAAAACGCTTTTAGCAATGCAGTCCAAAAAGGTGGAAATTTNAAGAAGAAATCAAAGAAAAACGCCTTTAGCAATGCAGTCCAAAAAGGTGGAAATTTTCTCCAATTATGTGATGGAAAAACTGGTACGTAACACCGATGAAAATTTTCTTTGCGAGACCACCTTACCGATTACACAACGAGCTCTTTCACACAATGCAGCACGACAATGACACACGAGTGACAGCGAAAAATTCTGAACAATCAAAATGGCCCCCGACTCTTTTGACAGCTCACTCGCCCAGCATTGCCATACCATGTGATGGCATGTCAAACCGCCGTGGCACTGCCAGATCAACTCGTTTAATTAAAATAAATAACTCAAAACGATTTATATTTTGACTGGTCCCAAGTAATTAGGTAAAAGTTAATGTATGTTTAATTAACTGATGATTTTTAATACGATTTCTTGTTGTTTAAAATGTTTAAATGGCNTAAAAGTTAATGTAAGTTTAATTAATTGATGATTTTTAATGCGATTTCTTGTTGTTTAAAATGTTTAAATGGCCTGTTTATGTGTTTTGAGTTCCTTTAGTATGCTCTAGTTTTGGTTTGTGCCAATGCTAATGAAATTTTAGTATGTACAGTGGCATGCCCTCAGCTCAATAATTTTAATGCTCGTGACATTTCTTTTGCGAAATTTATCTCATAAAACATTGTTATTTTCCTTTCCGATTGCTAAGTGAGGCACATAAATTATTGAAATTTGTGTTTCACGGCGCACAAACTTTCTTTCACTACTGTTGGCAAGACCGGTGTTTCGCCGGTGAGCATTACATAAAGTTCATATCAGCCGGTTGGCCTGATTAGCCCGTTTCGCCAAGTGGGTGGACGTTTCTGTGCGATTGTGCAATGGCTTATGCAAAAGTCTCGTTACATAACGGGAGGGGCCAAAACTCAATATAGTTTAGTTTTATCGAAAAATGCAGCGAATTNTAGTTTAGTTTTATCGAAAATGCAGCGAATTAAAAGGCAATGGACTTTNAATTTTAGTTTTATCGAAAAATGCAGCGAATTAAAAGGCAATGGACTTTTTTTTTGTAATGATAACACCTTGCTACAAAACCACAAGGAATACATATTTATTTTCTTCAATATACTATATTGATTTCATATACAGTTTGCTCACACACAGAATGTGCACGCATTTGCATTGCAACGCCCACACAACACGCCTATTATGTGGGCCAAAAGAGGTGACCAAATTTGGATACAAATTCTTTTTGCTTTTGCGCCGGTACGATTCATGTAAATTAATTATGTAATAAAATAGGAAGAAATAGGTATGCGTGAGAAAAAATGCAAATAGCAACAATTAAGCCTATGCGACACTTATTCACTAAACACAAGCAAATAAACAAACGAATAATGTATAAATGTTTATAGTAAATAATACCAAACAAAATAATAAGAAAATGAGCATAACATTTAAAACAATTATAATAAACAGTTTTTGTTTTTACACAAAGAAATTACATGGGATGGACAGAATGACGAAAAACATAATACTTGTTTGTGGGGGGAAGTGTGAAAGTGTGTGTGCTTGATGGCTGTTCTTGTCGGATCAGCTGTTTAGGGCGAGAGAGCGTTCGTTTTCGTTTTGAGTTGTTGTGATTTGTTCTGAATCAATCAAACATTCAATCACAATCACACTTCACTCCATTTGTACACACCGGGCTATTCAATCATATTGAAGAGTAGACACGAAAACACCATGCCGAATATCTAAAAGAAACGAGAAGTTCGATAAGATTTTCGCAAAATTGAATTGTTTTTGACTCTCGTACCATTATAATAGCCACCGCTATAGCGGTGCCCCCAATGACTGCGGCATGTCCGCGTATAAAATTCGTCGTCACATACAGGCAGCCCTGATTGTACAGATTCGTGATGGTCGGGAAGAAGGTGCACTCTTTGCGTTGTCCCCCGAAAATCTCCTGGCAGCACGACTCCGGAATGGGGCCGTAACGATTCCAGTCGTGCCATGTATCGACGCCGCAGCACTGCAGGCGCTCTTGCGTTTGATCCCACGCCTGAGTGATGTCACGTCGGCTGCCATACAAAGCCATCGTGGAGCGCATTTCCTACACAATGGCGGTGGGGAAGAGGTGAAATAAACATCTATTTTCAGAGGAAGGGGGTGGGGTAATACTCACTTGACGCATTGTCTGTTGGACACGCTCGCGGAACACATAGCCGAGAATGCCGCCAATTAGCATTGTTACAAACACCAAGGCCACTATTATGAAATACTAAAAGAAACGAAAAGAAATTGAGAAAGTTCACAATCAATCTCTGAATCAATATCAATGGAAATCTCATAACGAATCTGGGCACTATACCCAAAATGAATTTCCAATCAATCTTCCATCAATCTCCTAATCACTCTTTAATCTTCAAACAATCTCCACTCAATGAAATCGTTAACTTACCGTTAATAGCAGACATTTCACTTCTTTGCCNACAATCTCCACTCAATGAAATCGTTAACTCACCGTTAATAGCAGACATTTCACTTCTTTGCCCGCACCCACGCATCCTAGAAACGACAGCAAGCATATTGCCACCGATGTGACGAGCAGCACGTACACGGCTCCCGAGAACAGATTGGTGCCGAGCAGTTCATTCATAAAACTGCGATCGACCAATGTCCATAAGCTCAATGTGAAGACCGTCGCTCCGCCGATCTGTGGATAGGGGATCAATCAATGGGAAATTCACAGCGGCTTGTTTGAAATACTTACGAATATTATGAAATTCGATATTAAGAGGCTGTATTTGACAAATTGTCCACAACAATCCATACGCGAACCGAAACCCATGTTGTCGTCCTGGGCCAAAGGAAAGAAAGGAAATTTGCATTATTACTAGAAATTTCGATTTGGATTCGGTGAGTGTTTAGAGTTTTCTGTATTTCTAGAGGCAGAGATAAAACAATGTGTTAAAATGGCAGTGACGAATGGCCGCATCCGCCATCACTCTCTCACACCCCCTTCGGAAATCTCCCACCGAAAAACAATTGACTCGTTTGTACTGGCGAAGATCGTTAACTCCATCTACATGTGTTCGAATCGTCATGCCACCCACCACCCCCCTCGACAGCGATGTTTTTCGAAACATTCAGTGTACCAAGNCCGTGCCACCCACCACCCCCCTCGACTGCGATGTTTTTCGAAACATTCAGTGTACCAAGAATCTTGTCAGCTTGTCATCAATAATTAACAACATACACCTTTGACAGCACTTACACAAAAAAGCAAAATACAGCAAGAAGGCAAACATCTCAGTAACAATAAACATGTAGAGAACAATCGTTGTTGTTTGGTGGTTTTTTGTTGTTGTATTTTTGCTTTCGTTCATACATCTGTATTATAAAAAAACCCTGAGAATTGGTTGCCGTTTGAATGGAAGCGTTTGTTTCCCAGGTGTGCAGGTAATCTCCCCAATGTTATTTTTTGAGTTGTTGTAATTTTGAATTTTGTGTTAACTTTTATAGTTATTTGTTTGAATTTTTTTATNAGAGTTGTTGTTTTAATTTTGAATTTTGTGTTTACTTTTATAGTTATTTGTTTGAATTTTTTTATGTATTGATATAAATCAATGCATTACTTTTAGGGCCGTTAGATTTGTCAAACCAATGACAAGCCGCTGTACACAATTTCAATTGACGGTGAGTACATTGGTTTGTTTATCGTGGAGCTTTCCATAACGACCTTAAGAGAGTGCAGAAGAAGAGTGTATTGTTGTTGGTAATGTTTTTGTTGGTTGTTGTAATTTCATGTTGTCTTTATTATTTGATGTTGTTGTTGTTGTTAATGTTGCCCGTTTCGTTAGTGTGTACATACTTAACCATGACCCACATTCGCGTACCGCCGTGGTGGGTGATTGGGCTTGTAGTTTTAAATGTGTATTTACTTTTGTTTGTTCGTTGCTCTTTTCCTATTATAATCATCATGTACATACATATTGGTATGTATGTATTCCATGTGCACAGTTGTTGCCCAGATACAAGCCCCCAGCAATACGGACATGTACAANTTTGTTGCCCAGTTACAAGCCCCCAGCAATACCGACATGTACAAATTCTTGTGTTTCATTTACAANGTTGTTGCCCAGATACAAGCCCCCAGCAATACGGACATGTACAAATTCTTGTGTTTCATTTACAAGCTCTCCGCTGGCTTTTGAAATACGGTAAATGATCGAGTGGGGAAGTAAGCATTAGTTAAGCTAAGCGTGGAGAAGCTCCCTGGCACGCTCACTCGCTCGTTCTTTCATTTATTCGCTTCGGTTGCACACGACTGTGATTGATATGAGGTGCTGTGCTGAGAGCCCATCGTGTAACACCCGAAACGTTACACTCGTCTCGTTGGCGTCGTCTTCAAAAGCATTGTCGTGAAACGAAAGAGAAACTCTTCGCTTGCTTAGGGCCTCTCGTCTCAGATAGTCACATGGATGTTGTTGTTTTCGGCGAATGACCCATGATGTAATTGTAAGAGATTTGATGATATTTGCCGAAGTAGATAGGGCCACCGCATTGGCGGTTTTTGTATTGTGTAAGACAAATATTGACTAATGCCGAGGCTCAATTGTATGGTGGGTATATTTGTGGTGTAAAAATGTATTACTATGTAATTTGACAATATTCACATATTTTCTAATTTCTCAAAGGAACTTCATTACGGAAATCTCGTTAAATTATCATACACACACGCCCCCGATGAGGGTCTTAACAATTTCATGATATTAATGACGAATAACATCATGCCCAAGAAGTCGCTTTAAAGCACTTAAGTAGCATTCCGTCTCACTGTCTCGAGTCACGTCACCGCATTGAACAGTGATTTCACACCACACCAGTGAGCCAGCTTATTGCCTAATTACTTGGATCACTTAGTGTTTTGTTGTTGTTGTCATTTATAATAGTGTGGTGTAGTTTAGATCCCCATGTAGCAATTCCCATTGAATGTGATGGCGCAACTAAGGATAATTACTTCAGAGCCACGAGAATGAATCACAAAATCGTATGGCGCATTTAGGGAGCGATTAAGTCGCCGACGACAACGAATTAGCGCGATGTTGCTGGGCCGATATTGGCAATTACAATTCGAACTGCCGAGGGGGCGGGGAAAATGAATGAAAATGATTCGAGCTTAAATTGTACGCTGTCGATCACAAATTATCAATTGTCTGACGCGTCACGTATGTAGGTCTGGCTGGCCGTCTGTCCATAGACACCTGCTCAAGGTTAAGGTTTTCAAATTTATTGTTGTTGCTTGTGAGCTGTGGCAAATGCGATCGTGTCTGGGGGCAATTTCAGCGACAACAACAACAACGCCACACTACTAACTTCATTTCATTTGCACTTAATTTATTCGAGCGGCTTGCTGTGAACGTTCGTCATTTATCTCTTTTCATTATAGCCATTTTCATTTTTATTATAACTATTATATGCACGTGTGTGTGTATGTACTTGAGACTGCATTTGTTGAATGGTGGGAGTTTTTTTTCGTGTTTGTTGTAATTTCGTATTTTTTCGTCTTAATGGTCATTTTGTTCGGATTTTCCCAAGGTATGAGAATTTTTTGCCCCATATGTATAGCGGAGATTTGGTATGCATGCCCGTGGAAGTGCCTATGAAATTACGCATGTCATGTTGAACGTTTGATGTGGTTTTAGCAAATAAATTAGAGGTCGTCGGGAAAATTTTCTAAGATTAATGACTATTCAAAAGCAGTACATTTTTTGTAAGTTTATGTCTAATTTTGATGATTTTACATTTTTTATGTCTGACAAATTTGTTTACAATTTGTGCTATAGTTTTTCAAATTATATTAGGTTTTTAAATTTTTTAATTTTCGTATGTAATTCAATGTANTTGCTATAGTTTTTCAAATTATTTTAGGTTTTTCAATTTTTTAATTTTCGTATGTAATTCAATGTAATGTATACATTACTCACCTTGGATTCGTTGAGCACAAATGAGGTTTTCGTTAGTCGACCAATTTTGGCAAATTTTTTGTTTTCTTTGCAACCACAAACAAACGTATGTAATATATATGTAACAACCAAAATAAACGCACGCACGCACGATCACACAAAATCAAAGGCACGCAAAATCACTCATAGATTTGCACACAAAAGGAGCGCTGACACTCTATAAAACAAAAATAAGTTCAATTATTTTAATGAAATGAAACGAGTGATGCTTGATGGGTGAATCATAAAACCCCTCCTAAGCAATTAGAAAACACCAACAAAGCATTTACAGTTACAAAATGCAAATTCTGAATTTGCACAAAAAACCGAGCGGCTGTTTCTAAACTCTCGTTAACATACTGTCTTTGACGTGAGCGAGCGCTTTTAAGTAATCTAGTGAGAGAGCCCCCCTGCTGGGGTAAAGCCCGCCGCTGGAGAGCACTTTGCAAGAGGTTTCAAGTCGATGGCTTGGAGTGAATGAGACCGCTGTCTCATGCCGTTAGTGGTTCTTTTGCTTTGTTGTTGTTATCATTGTTATTATGATATTCTGTTGGTGTATTGTGGTATTCAAAGCACACAAAAACAAAAAACCACAAGCTTACCGAAAACGGTAAACCCAACAACGGCGCTCCACCTCGGACATTCACTTACCTCAACCACTTGCGTTACAATTTAACCTCGAGACCAGGATGTAATAACGCAGGTTGAGTGCGAGTGCGTATTAAACGAGGCAAATATTCGTTGGGGCTGGGGACTAGTCTCAGTCGCAGTTGGAGGGCATCATCATCACTAGATATTTCGTTGGAAACAATAAATGAAATACTCAGCTGTTTTGATTTTTTTTTATTTTATGCGGTTTTTTTCGTCGCCGATTGGTAACTGTGTTGTGGAATGTGAGTTGNATTTTATGCGGTTTTTTTTTCGTCGTCGATTGGTAACTGTGTTGTGGAATGTGAGTTGATGTTGTTATTTAATGAGGAATATTAAAAAAACATATTCACGCAAATACAATGAAATTCTCCTAATGGCAATGAGTTAACCAACTACACTTTGTTAGCAAAATTAAAAAAAAAAACCAAAATATCCAACAACAGCGAAACCGCAACAGTCATCGTAATTTCGTTTAATAATACAATTCAATAACAAATTTTCTGAAAATAACAACAAAAAAATTGTCTCTCCCTTTCGCTGTTTTTTGCCACCTCAGTGTCATTTATGATTGTGGTGATTTTTTTTTCAAATAATTGTAAGCTCTGACATCGAGTGAGATTTATGCGAAATCGTTGTTGTTGTAGTTTTGTTTTGGCGATTTGTTGTCGCACTCGATTTACGTTTGATTAAGAAATTTTGTAATGCCTGACCAAAAGTAATTGCATAAGGCTTTGTAGGCAGCTCATGTAGTAAGCCTCACAATTAAATGGCAAATTCAAAAGGATAACGGATTTTCTTTTCTAAATCTTCGATTGTCGACCGTTGTGTTTTTTTTTTTTTAAATTTTTAACTTTTGTTTTATTTCATTTTGTTTAAATTTTGAAGAATTTTCCCATATAAGGTAATTTTATTTGTATTTTCGGTTTTTTGTAAGTTGAAATGAAAATCTGTTCATACTTCATGCAATACTCGTATGTAACCTGCTGCCGACTCCGTTTGCGTGTATTACGAGTACACGGGCACAAACAACCGCACACTCAAAACTAAAATCGAAAAACAAACGAAAACAAGCACAATGCACAGACGACACGACAAAGCAGCAAATTTTGTGATTTTAAATTTTTGCTACGTTATTTCGGTGTTTAGGAGGAGGTCGATCCGTTTCGATGCGATCCGTTCGAGCTCTGTTCGAAAACTGGTATTGGGAACAGTTTTGGAGTGCGCTTTTTTATTAGTTACGCTAACAAAGAGACACTTTGTTGTTGCGGTTTTCGTTGTTGTTGTTGTCTTATTATTTTTCTTATTGGCTTCACCATCATCGTCGGGCTCGATTGTCGCGGGTGCTTTGCTATATTGTTGTCTTACGCCCCGCTTCGTAAGATGAGAAAACTTCCCCGAGCACCTGTTTGGGTTCGTGATGATGCGACGCTTCGCGAGAGAGGCCAAACGTCTTTCGGCGCTCTTCGTTGGCGTAATGGGTAACGGTGTACTCGGGAGATTCACGGAGACAGAGACAAACATATCGTACCCACACCTTAAGAGAGCGCTAGTTCTGCTGTTTGACGCTCACTTTAATGCCAGCTCTAATTGAAAGCCAAAGCGTTAAGCGCCAGCGCAACCATATCGTTTTAATATTTTGTAGTTTTTGTTCATTAGAATTTGCATGAAATTATATTTAAATTTTATATCATAAATGCACTTACAAGATGAACGTTGAAATAACCCTGAAATGAAATTGTGAGTATTCCAATAATTACACAAAATAAGATTATATGAATATGTTTAAATTGATTTCGAGCGCAAATTGTTTGAGTGCGCTATTAAAGCAGAGCATTTATACAAATTACGAAAATTACAAAATTCTCAGAACCACATTCTGTGGGTCGTCAAGGTCTAAAGACAATTGCTAAGGGTTTTTTAAGGGGAAATAATTTTGATGATTTTTGAATTAATTGATTTGAAAAATATAAGAGTTGAAAGGATATACCGTATAAGTTAACACGAGCGGCTACTCAAACCCATCGGTCATCGACTTGAATCAATTCTTGCACCTGACCTGAGTCAGCGTTAACGACTTCATGGGAAAGTTCAAACGGCAGCTTTTAAGTCACATTCGCTGCTGCTGCAATACGACACCTACAAGCCCAGCTAGAATAACGAATTTTATGCTTTAGATTTGTAAATGAAAAATAAAGAAATCAGTTTTGTAAAGTGAGCTCAAGTAGAAAGTCGTCTTTGTGTACATGTCGAAAAAGTCGCACTTTTCTGTACACAAACNAGCTCAAGAAGAAAGTCGTCTTTGTGTACGTGTCGAAAAAGTCGTACTTTTCTGTACACAAACTATAATGGAATAAATAATGATGACAAATGTAATCGCAAATTTCAATATAAAAATTCTCACCTCAACATTTAGGTCAACTTTTTTATGAAAAATTAATAGACATATTTTTCTTCACACCTGANTAATGCTAAATTAATAGACATATTTTTCTTCACACCTGAAATTGCACTTTACTTTTTTTTTCTCCAAATTCTTGAATATGTTTATTATGATTGTTATTGCAAATATTTCGTTCTTTAGTGTNGTTTATTTTTTTCCAAATTCTTATGTTTATTATTATTGTTATTGCAAATATTTCGTTCTTTAGTGTAGAGTAATGCACACTCGAAAACAAAAATTCAAAACAAAAAAAAAACCAACAATTAAAATCAATGTGAAGCCTTGTTTCTGTAGTGTCCGATTCATGTGTCATTGCAATTAGCATGTGTAATTTCGTAATTTGGCATTCCGAACAAACCACATACGTTTTCAGTTCGTTTCGGTCTTTTGTGTTTTCCCATGGAGGGGGCTGGGGCGGGGCTGTTGAACGGGCGATTCTCATCGAACTCTGAAACAATTTTTTTCGTACATTCCAGCCGAAAGACGGTCAGTCAAAGGTAGGTAAGGTCAGCATTGAAATTACGTTGTTTTTGTCAGAGGGGGGGGGGAGTGGGGGACATGCTAAAAACTAACACAAATACTGCTTGACACATTATTTTGGGTTGGTTTTTCGGCTGGTACGACGTTGACCTTCAAATGAAAGGGCAAAATCAACGACGACCACAACAACAACACGTGCACCGAAGAAACACCGAAGAATGCGTCGAAACGCATCAATCGATTTTTTGTTGCTTTTTTTGGGTTTTTTTCTTTTGAAGACAGAGTCAAGAGCCACAAATGGTTGCAACAGCAGCCATTTGAAAACGAACAAACAACAACACATTAAAAGACAACTACTTCATTTGATGGTTAAGGGCAATAAACAAAAAAAAAAAAATACCAACTGCCCTAAAAAAAAAGAAACGAAATTGTCGTTGTTTGTTGGAAAACGACCCCCCAACATCCCCGCCTTGCCACAACTGTGTTAATTTGGTTATTTGAGACAAAATTGCGGCTTGCGTTTGTCATTTTCCTTGGCCTCCCCCTTAACACACAAACAAAAAAAAACAAATACTCAACAACAAATACAAATTAAATATAACCTAACAACTTCAACTACAACAAATAAGAACAACAACAACGACATTCCAATCCGAAATTGTGAAAAAAATACAAAAAAAACGTCAAAATGTATTTTGAGTGGGAATTAGTTGCGGCTTCTTCGCATTCTCAAGGGGAAAACATTTTTCTCACTTGACAGCGGCTGTTTTGTTTCTGTTGTTGGTTTTGCATGTGTAGTCATTTTGATTGGGTATTTTTCGTGATTAGGTTTAGGAATATATAATT
>JXPZ01005909.1:5518-31232 GCA_001014575.1 Themira minor
CGTTTCCATTGCAGCAATTGAAGTTGCCGTTGATTGAGATCCCGGCCACTGAGATGATCGCAGGCGTGTCCGGAGAGTCGGAGGAGCGCATCCGCGACGTGTTCGAGCAGGCCACTTCGTTTGCGCCGTGCGTGCTGTTCATCGACGAGATCGACTCGATTACGTCGAACCGCTCCACAGCCCAGAAGGACATGGAACGCCGCGTGGTGTCGCAGCTGATCAGCTGCCTGGACAACCTAAAGTTTGTGTCGGGCAAGACAGTGCTGGGTATCGGGGCCACGACGCGGCCCGATACATTGGACCCAGCTTTGCGGCGGGTCGGCCGCTTCGATCATGAGATCGCGATTGGCATTCCCACGCGCTCCGACCGCAAGGACATTCTGTCAATTCTGTGCGACGACCTGTGTGTGGGTGACTTCGATTTCGACAAACTGGCCGAACTGACCCCGGGCTATGTGGGGGCCGATCTGCTGGCCTTGGTGTCGCGTGCCGCATCCATCGCCATGAAGCGCATGTGAGTTCACGAAGTGTCCGTTGTCACTGTCGTCTAAGAATTTTGGAATGGTGGTTTTCAGATGTGCCATAAAATTCCGTGCCCTGCAATCGCGACAAAAAGAAATATCATATGTCGACCTGGACGACGACAACGACGACACAAACGAGAAGTTAGAAACCGCAAGCCAAGCCGTCGACGGGGAAACGAATGGTAGCGGATCTGCGCATCCACCACCAGTGGTAAGTTCCACTGAGACGACAGCCGAGGGAGTTACCGACGACCCCATGGCCGATTCCGAATCCACTCAACTTATGGAGGTTCCGGACGAACCAGTCGAGACAGCTGAAAAAGTCGAAACAGTTCAGCCAGTCACGGCCCCAGACCAGGCTGAACAAGTGGCCGATGGACCTTCCAACAACGAGGTTCTCGAAAAGGACGTGANGACCCTCCAACAACGAGGTTTTCGAAAAGGACGTGAAGAACACAGCAATCCCCTCGAAAACGAGTTCGACGACGTCTGAGGATGTGACTCTCGATGAACTGATCAGCTGGCTGGAGAATCCGCCTGAGTTTTCGAACATGGTGTCGGATGTTTGGATCGAGCTGGAAGATTTCCTGAACGCCCTGAAGGTGGTGCAGCCGTCGGCGAAGCGGGAGGGCTTCATCACGGTGCCGGACGTCACGTGGGACGATGTGGGCTCCCTGCAGGACATCCGCGAGGAACTCAAGTTGGCCGTGCTCGCGCCCGTCAAGCACCCCAAGATGCTGGAGCGTCTGGGCCTGAGCGCCCCGTCCGGCGTGCTTTTGTGCGGCCCACCCGGTTGCGGCAAAACCCTGCTGGCCAAGGCGATCGCTAACGAGGCGGGCATCAACTTCATTTCCGTCAAGGGACCCGAGCTGATGAACATGGTGAGTGCGCCGTCCGTTACCACTGAACTCCGTATAACTCATATTTGTTGCCTCGTCGCAGTACGTGGGCGAGAGTGAGCGCGCAGTGCGTGCGTGCTTCCAGCGGGCCCGCAACTCGGCACCGTGTGTCATCTTCTTCGACGAGTTCGATTCGCTGTGCCCGAAGCGCTCGGACAGGAACGATAGCAGTGCCGGCACGCGGGTGGTCAACCAGCTGCTGACCGAGATGGATGGCGTTGAGGAGAGGCGCGGTGTTTACATTTTGGCCGCCACCAATCGGCCCGACATCATCGATCCGGCCATATTGCGTCCGGGTCGCTTGGACACCATATTGTACGTGGGCCTGCCGGGCGAAGCGGACCGCCGAGAGATCCTCAACGCCGCCACCAAGGTAAGGGCGAAATGCCACTTCTGCCCAGGGCTGTGCATCAATTCGTTTTTGCAGAACCGCACCCGTCCCATTCTGGCCGACGACGTGGACTTTGATGAGTTGGCCGCAAAGACGGACGGCTATACAGGGGCCGACTTGTCTGGCCTGGTANGAAGACGGACGGCTATACAGGCGCCGACTTATCTGGCCTGGTCCAGCAGTCCGCCATGATGGCCCTGAAGGAGTCCCTGAAGAAGCCCAACGTTCAAACGGACGATTTGTGTGTGCGCCGCGAGCATTTCCTGAACGCGATCAAGGCTCTGCGCCCCTCCGTTAGTCCGCAGGTAAGTCCGCTTTCTCACTTTACATTTGACCAGTGACGAATTTGTTTTCGTTCATTCTCTCAGGACCGCAAAGTGTACGAGAAGCTGCGTGTTAAATATGCGGCCCCCCCAAGTAACACTGAAGAGCCCACCACACCTGCCGCTTCCGCAGACATTACCACTGGAATACAAGAGCCATTTGTTGGATGCGAAACCCCTTAAGAAAAAGTAGTGCATTAAATATACTTCCACAAAGTAGACTATTCTTAGGGCATTTTTAAGACACACACTTTCACACACAAACAAACACGTTCACATATTCAAGAAATCAAAAGAACCGCAGAGGGAGCCGAGGAATATTGCATTGAAATTTAANAAAGACGGACGGCTATACAGGGGCCGACTTGTCTGGCCTGGTACAGCAGTCCGCCATGATGGCTCTGAAGGAGTCCCTGAAGAAGCCCAACGTCCAAACGGACGATTTGTGTGTGCGCCGCGAGCATTTCCTGAACGCGATCAAGGCTCTGCGCCCCTCCGTTAGTCCGCAGGTAAGTCCGCTTTCTCACTTTACATTTGACCAGTGACGAATTTGTTTTCGTTCATTCTCTCAGGACCGCAAAGTGTACGAGAAGCTGCGTGTTAAATATGCGGCCCCCCCAAGTAACACTGAAGAGCCCACCACACCTGCCGCTTCCGCAGACATTACCACTGGAATACAAGAGCCATTTGTTGGATGCGAAACCCCTTAAGAAAAAGTAGTGCATTAAATATACTTCCACAAAGTAGACTATTCTTAGGGCATTTTTAAGACACACACTTTCACACACAAACAAACACGTTCACATATTCAAGAAATCAAAAGAACCGCAGAGGGAGCCGAGGAATATTGCATTGAAATTTAATCAAAACTGATGGTTGATTAAATGATTAACATATGTTTTACGTTGTTTGTAAACGTATATAATAGTTATAGACATTCACAATCACCTCCCTTTGGACCCAGATTAATTTAGATGTTAGTTCGTTATTACTCCTCATAAATGTATGAAAATTCTAGAAAAAAAACAAACAAACAAAATTACAGAATTTAAATAATACCTGAAGTGAACCCCCACAAATAACGGTCACTCTATACAGTAACGACGCTGGAGTTTCATTTTTGGAGACTATTTTTATATTTAGTATTCAAAAGTTCTAATATTTTATCGTATTTCATACACATATGTATATAATAATCATTCATTTCCTATATCTGGCATTTCATTCATGTAATTAGGCCGTGGGCCATCTCCTCACATAGTCACTTAGTGACACTTTAGAAACGATTACAATTTAATCCAGTTGTGGCATTGGGCCATACGGGTTTTGAGTCCAAATCGAATACCGAAGTAAGGGTTCCGTTCTCGTTGACCGGTTGCAGGCCGTTGCAGTGTTTGACTGGGGCAGACGGAGGAGTTTGCTCCACATACGAGCGAACATGCACGTTTACCGGCGGACCTTTACGCTTGGGCCATCGCCTGGGTGCGTCGTATTTGACTTTGCCGGCGGTGGTTGCTTTCTTGCCCAAATTCTCGTCGAGTTTCAACTTTTTCATGGTGCCCTGGGAGTAGTGCATGACGCGCGGCGGCACTTTCGGCTTGGCCAACTCTTCCATGCGCACCGGATCGAAACGGCGGGGCGGCGGCAATTCGACGGATTCCGCCAGCTTAACGTAGTCATCGGACGAGCACTGCGGGGTGCTTTTCTGTGGGGCCGGCATGGGCAGGCCAAAGAATTGGGCTGTTGTCATGTTGCGGTATCTCGCGTAGTTGTTTTCCTTCGAGATGGGCTTGGAGCCCGGCTCGGGCAACTCCATCGGAAAAAGGTAGTCGTCCGAATAGTCCTTGAAGAATTTTTTCTGTTGGGCGCGCATATTTTCCTTCTTGACCGACCTGGCCACTGCAGTGGGTAGGTCTCTCATGTTGTTCTTCTTGACCAGTCTCCGCGGCGTCTCCATGCCGTAACGTTTCAATCGCTTCTCGCGCGCATTTTTGGCGGTGACCGCGTCATGGAAGGGCTTGATTATCGGGTCGTCGAGCAGGCTCTTGAAGTCGTCCGGACTCATTTCGCTCACTAGTCGACTGATCTGGTAGCGAGTCACGTCGTCCAAGTCGATGTTTTTGGCCACCTTGCCGGTGGTCAGAGTGCACATGACGTCTCGCTTGTCGCGACGGGCACGTTTCTCCTTTTCGCGTTTCCATTGGTCGCGCTTCTCCAGCTGATCTATGGTTGTTTTGGGAGCCTCCTTGTCCTTGATCGACCGCTGTGATAGCGGCATTGGGTTCTTGGGGGGCTCTGAGGGGCCCTCGTCGATTTGCTGAACCCATTCTTCGACGCGCTGTTCGGTGTCCACGCTTTTTTGGTGCTCCTTGAACCATGCGTCGTAGTTTTGGATGTATTTGCAGGGCTTCAGTTTGTCCTCGTCCGACAGCGAGAGGAAGACACATTTCTCCTCCGGATTCAGGTAGTCAAAGAGTTTCCTCACCAGCACGGTGTTGCGAGAGGGTGGCGGATTAAACAGCGGCGGCTCGGTCCTTTTGGTGGCGGCCGGTGTGTCCGGTACGCCGCACTCGTACTGCGGCAACAGTTCAAAAGAGGTGCGACACATTTGGCGCACCCCGCACCAACTCTCCTGGCCTATGGTGTTGATCACTTCGGCAGGCGGCTGGAAGCCGTACTGGATCGACGGCAGCTCCATGACCAAGGCAACCGGCACTTTCATGACCCCAAAGGCGTAGTCGACGATGGAGCCGGTGATGGTGTGGTTGCTGACGTTCGCTATGCTGCCGATACGATAGTTGCGGCCGCTGTACTCCTTGATGGCCTGGCGGCCATTCGAGGCAACCGAGTGCAGCATGCACCAAGTCTCGGGCATGTCACTGTTACGACACAATTGTGTCAAGGGAAATTATTGAGTACCGAACTGCAAATACTTACTAAGAGATGCCCCACGGATACATGATGCTCTGTGCGTACGAATGGAACGACAAAAACAACAGCAAGTCGTTCTGGTATTTCACCATCACATTTCGGAGCGCACGAGTTTCGGGCTCGGAGAACGGCTTTTCCCCCTTGTAAGTGTTGCGACTGCTGCGGGTGTTGCCCAATGACCAGTGGATATCGTAGTTGCGATTGCAGTCGGTGCCAATGTAGACACAGCCGGTGGGACGACGGTTCTTGCGCCACTGGCGATTCTGCCAATGGAAAACAGAATTAGGCCATTCCGTGCACAGGGGGTTGCACACACAACTCACCTTCGAGCGTGAGTACTCGTAGCCATCCGGATTGCTCAGGGGTACTATGTAGAAGCGCATCTTTTTCAGTAGGTCGCGGTTGCGCAAATTGCGCTCGGTCAACTGGTAGATACAGGCCAACGCCGTAGTAATGGTGATCCACTCGCGGCCGTGGGTGCCCCCCTCAATCATCACCATGTTGCGACGATGAACCTGCGCGAACAGATCCTCGCGTTCAGGCGGACGCGGCTTCACATCGCCGTTCTTGACGCGGCTCCAATCGATTTCGATCGCCTTGATGGGGCGCCGTTCATGCGAATGCCCTATAGTGTGAACCGCGACATACGTGCCGTAGCGTCGCTCCAAGAAGTCCATGTACTGGTTGATTTCGTTGTGCGACAAGTACGAGTTCAAAATATCGGGACGCGGTATGGCGAGCTTGGCCCAACGGTTGACGGAACGCGAAAACTTGAGGCTCTTCTTGCCCTTCGCCGGCCCTAGTCTGCTCACGGTACTGGTTTTATTTGGTAAGGTGGCCATTTCTCATGCAACAAAACAGTTCAATGGAATTCGGAATAAAATCTACACACACACTAACACACACAATAATGGCAACAAATTTTGTTCGAAAAGAATTATCTAAAAATTACACTGAATCTAAATGGGTCCGACAAAATTTTGTTTTGATGTTACTCTAAAGAACTTTGAAATACGAATGAGAGAAATTCGTTCGGAATTCCATAAGGTTCAAATTTGATAAAGAATTTTCGTTTTCCCCCAAATTTCAATGCTACCCTGACTTACATATTTATTATTTGTTTGCTTCTACCTTTGAGCTTTTCCTTCGGAAAGCAAATTTACTACGACAAAAGCCACGACTTCAAAGCACCAACTCCCACACCCCAACAAACCGAAATCTGCGGGAAATGTTCCTTTTTAACTGGGCCCAGCCAGGTGTATTTACATTGAGNCCACCCCAACGAACCGAAATCTGCGGGAAATGTTCCTTTTCAACTGGGCCCAGCCAGGTGTATTTACATTGAGGTAGGTTAGGTTCGTTTCTTTGGTACAATACGGAGCGGAGTACCGCTTTCTATTCCATATTTCTGTCTTCGTTGAGTAGTGGTTGGCTTTTCGGCGCGACTCGGCCCAGACAAACAACATACAGCATACTCGTCGACGGCATTGCTTCAGCTCATAACGAGCATTATTGTGTCGCGTTTGTCAATTTCCCTGTGCGTGTCCTCGCAACATACATTTCTTTCATAATTGACAAAATATAAGTCTTACTAACTGACTGACTGAATAATGCTATCTGCCTGTAGGATCCAATTATAATGGTAGCATTTTCTTCCAGCAAATGGCCGTCAGTGCTAGTCTATCAACACGAACGTTTAGTACGCTATCGAGGCAGCCCGTAGGCCATGGAGGACCATTCAGTGCATGGGACTGTTTCATTGGATAAATGGAACAGNAAGGCAGCCCGTAGGCCATGGAGGACCGTTCAGTTCATGGGACTGTTTCATTGGATAAATGGAACAGGAAGAGGTCCCAAAAATGTTATAGTGGACCGCAATTGTCGGTCGATTTCGCTGGCATTATCAATAACCATACGGATCCCGATTGCCAAGTTGTTGAGGGTGTCGCATACGTAGGCGGCGAAAAACTTCTTAGTCCCTAAAAGAGGTCTTAAGAAACAAAGGCAAAAAGTGGGGTTGTCGTGCCTAAGAACGGTTCGTGACCAGTTCGTGCGTTCCTACAATATGTGGGCCATGCCAGGGAGTGTTGCCAAAACTCGTGAAGGCACATTTACGTTTTATGCCTTTAATGTTTAAGATTCCATTGAACCACAAACATCGATTTATTCTAATTTTGTTTATGGGAATATTTGATTTTAAATTTTCTGCGCAATTTCGTAATTTTGACAGCACATTACGACAAGCAAACATCCCTGTCCTCACGGACACACTAAAAAACGACCGAGTGATGTGTGGAAGCCATTTGGCCTTGGTGGTAAACCAGAAGATCTACCTGATGAGAGATCTTCAGCGATGGCTCGGTGGCTACCTTCAACAATCACTTTATTAATTTGGCGAATGGGATGGATGACTTCTCAATGGCTCGTCCGAATGGCCGGCCATCGACAATAATTATGAAGACATCTCAAGGAGCCATCTGTTTCTGTTAGCCGGCTTGACCTCTAGAATTCCGCCGCACGTCGTCTGAACATTCCCTGGCGATCGGGGCATTCACTTTTCCCCGGTGAACACTCCGCGTAATATTATTTTCAATCATCTTGATAAATTGCCATGCAACGAAACGGAAAGCGACCGTCAACGAAATTCATGGCCAAGGTCAACTCTTTGGCGTGTGAACCAGACACGCAAAAGCAAAGAGAAGGGCCCCATCAACATGGAGATCTTCGTTGGGTATTCACACAAGACTATTTATCAAAACGATGAGCCAATGTGAAGCGTACCGTTTGAGTGCTCTTAGAGACTTCCGTTAAGCGTTCACAGGTGAATATCCTCATTTGCATATGGAAAGGAGTCCCCCATTGATCACGAAATCGCTCTTTGTTTAGAATGTACTCTACGTGTTCAATAAAACATTCGAGCCGGAAGCATTAGCAGAATATCACCTCATCGCCAAGATTTCCCTATGTCGCTGTGCCCCCTCGCTGTAGCTCATTGACGATCCGTTAGACCATTGAGACTGCGAACTGGTCGTGCCGGGACTGTCCATGGCCAATACCTAATGACAAACCGGCTCGCTCTTCCAACGAAAACCGGAAATCGTTTGGGGCAGAATTTTCGAATAGAACGCAACGCTTTGGGCTGAGGCAGCTGGCGAGAACCGGATCCATTAAAAGAGTTATTTCGGTTTTGTGGCGAAACGCGAGCGAGCCACAAACAAATGAGGAAACTCGAGCAATTAATTAAGTAATTGAATAAATATATAATATTAAATGGTATGGGACTTCTTCTGAAGGGTCCATCGGGAATGGATCGCATTATCGAACACAACTCCTCAAGTGATTTTGAGCAAATCAAGTAGTTTCGATTAAAATGCATTTGTGCAACGAGTAGGCTAGGGGAAATAGAGCTGATTTGAATCAACGCCCTGGGAAAACCTTTCACAACACACATCGGTTTTTTTAGAGTGTGAAAATGATCACCAAAATTTGTTAGTGTTAGTAGTGTTAGTGTAAAGGTCATTTTTTGAATTCTTACTGGTGAAATGCCGAAGAGATCGCGAGACGTTGTACGCATGGAAGAAATGAAGCGTCAAAAGAAGAGAAACAACAGTACAAAGCCGACAGCAATGCCGAAAAAGAGCAACCCAAATAGGCCGGAAGGTGCCCTCAAAAGACGAGCGCAAGTGAAGCGGCTGGCTTCCAAGAGTAAGACAGGTCGCGCCCCACGTATACCGGATACGACCGTGCGCGAGAATCGTTCCAAAGAGGAATGGGAGTTGGACACCCATGCGGATGTGGGCATTCAAGTGCATGGCAGCGAAATCGACTTCCACGTGGACAAATTGATGCGTCGTCAGACCGGGCAATATGACCTGATAATGCGCAACGAGATCCGTCACAAGCGCCAAAACTACAAAAACCTGTTCGTTGGGGCGCGCCTCAAGCGGCACAACTCATCGTACTTTCGCCGGCCCATTCCGTACGGGCACGGTCAACTGGAGGAGGTGGAATATGAGAAACGCAAGAAGGGCAAGGGCGCAATTTGCGATGACACTTCCGGTCCTGGCATTTTCGACGCTGGCAGATCGAAGCAGTCATTGGAGTTCTCTGATTTGTTCAACAGACGGCTGAACTATGGTTCCCGCATGCCTTCCAAGCCAGAGGACGGAAATGAGCTCGTCAACTCTGCACTTGCGAGTGGTTCTCCACGGTCCATGTACAAAAGAGCTCGCACCCATTTGGGGCGCAACTGTTACCACAATCACTTTGAATTCAATCCCTACATAATCAACGGAGATCGTTATGAATCCAGCTCTGACAAAGCACCCCCAACTTCCGCGTTCTTCCATTTAAAATGTTCCGGTCTCCATCCCTACTATTATCTCAACTGAAATGATCGCAAGTAAGAGCTCGAATATCCAACTGCAATCACTTTAGTTGTGTTATGTTTCTAGGACACAGATAAAAACAACTGGAAGACCATCGTGAATTCTTGTCAACTGCAAGCCAATTTCCCATTCGAATTTCAAGCCACAACAAACAGCTGACTGTTCATACCTTTGATCTCTTTGACAGCAGTTGGCCGACAGTTAAATTGTATTTGTTGATGAATAAATAATGTACAAATGCCCCTTTTATGTTTTGTGTGGTATTAAATAAAACCAGCTCAAAACAACTTAAGAATTCCATTTAGATCGGTGTATGTACGGCATGTGTTCGGCCGATGTGTGAAACAAGTTTCCTCTACGAGTTTCCTAACGCATGCCCGAAATTCTGCGAACGGCCATTTCACGACGATCGATGGCCCGACCTCCCTTTGCAGCCACAAATGAGACACTATTCAGTTTTTTCGGTGCTTTGAAGTATGAACACATTCGGATTGCTTCATTAGCAATTGAAAACGCTGAAGTATCAATATTTTATTAAATCGAATCAATTATAGAGTATCACCAATTGTTGATCGTAAAGTAAGTGTCAGTGGTTGTAATGTTTTCTTAGGAAGTTCAAGATCCCTTCAAGAGAAGTCGGGTTCTTTAGCCATTTAAAGTACCTGAGTTCTCCTAGAGAACGGTGCAGCCAGACTTAGTTGAGTGNACAGTGGTTGTTATGTTTTCTTAGGAAGTTCAAGATCCCTTCATGAGAAGTCGGGTTCTTTAGCCATTTAAAGTACCTGAGTTCTCCTAGAGAACGGTGCAGCCAGACTTAGTTGAGTGGAATGAAATTGTAAGTACACACTTTTTGTCGTTCATCGGTCGAAAGCACTCGAGATGCTTCCTAGGTGGGCTGTTCTTGGAAGCAAGTTCAAGTCTGAGCGGGGCGAAAGGAAACTGTATACTCCACAAAACAGTGCGATAAAAAAGAGAAAGGCCCGAAATGAAATCATCGAAAACATCTTCGGCAATCATAAGGGTTGTCAAACCAGTAAAATGTGTCTGTGTATAAACTGGAAAACAATTCATCAACCGGTGTCACCGTTTGTCCGCAGTTCTATACCGACGCATTAGCATAATTCTTAAAAGCGATCTAATCGGACAGCGAAGCTGGCGCGTGCGTGCGTTTCCAGCTTTTGATCTGAGACTCTCCCGCCGTCCCCTCTCTCTGAGGCGTAAAGCACGAATAACTGTTGCGGCTATTGTCATCGTCATTATAGAGGCTGTTAAGTCGATCATCGATGAGCTATTATATTGTGATGGCGCGTCGTTACTCGGCAACGGCGGTGGTGTACGGGTGATGAACAACACTTCAAAACAAAATCGAAAACAAACATAGGGCAACCTTGACACTCACTAACTTCTTTGTGAGATGCTAGTTTGTATTAATGTATAATATGTATTTAGTTATCTCACCTACGAGGGGCGAGCCGCAAATGCTTTTCAAATATCACACGAGTAGCCCCAACCGGCCAACCAATCGCACCGACGACTCATGGAACTAAACAAAAACATGAACCTTAAGTGTTTGTTCATGTTGTTGTTGCTGTCGATGGTTTGGTAACGTCTTCTTTCTAAGCGAAGATAGGTTTCATCGGCCAGTCGGCGGCACAAACGTAAACGCGACGGACGCTCTCTCAGTCAAACGCTCAAACGAAGCGAACCGAGTCATATCTATTAATTATATGAAGACGTCTAAACAAATATTACAAATATTATAAAAGTCATAATTGCAAAGTAAAGACTCTACTTGTTGGCGGCCCGACCACGAAAATGTAAACACAATCTTAATTAAGACATGAAAATTCAAACTGTACGGCTCTCGTAGACATGCAATTTTCCTGTTAATTTGTAATGCATTTCTTATTAAATAAATTTCCGTGCGTGTGTGTAAATGTGTGCGTGTTCCTCCCACCGGCACCAAACAAACAAAATCATAATTTATTGTAAATAAAAAGCGAAATTTCTTTTTGGTTTTAGATTATTTGTAATTCGTGCTCGTGAAGTATTTTTGAAATTATGCGATAAGGGCACACCAATTGAGACCCCGTGAAATCCTTTGCTAAGCCGCCGAAAACAGCCACCGAACGGAGTGAACGTGCAGCGGCGTCAAGTCGAACAGTAAGGACCTGCCGGGCTGAGAATGGGCCAGCAAACGGTGTGCACGGCCATTTTGGCGTTGGCCTTGTGCGGCCTGTGTGCGGCCACCAATTTGAAGGGCTACGAGGGGTGAGTTCTTGAGTTTGATTAATTTCATGACGCATTGCATATACGGGAGCGTTTTTTGTTTCAAATGCTTTAATGGCACTTCATCTTTGCGAGCAGTTTTAATGGTTTGCCATAAAATATTTGCAAATCGTGGATGCCAACGTGTGTGTGTGCCGAAGGCCATCCGTGAGAGTGTATGCTTTTCACTTTGCGGCAGGTGTGAAGGATAATCGGTGAACTCTGCGACGCAACACCGCTTTGATTCGAATAGCCTTCGGTTTGGTTTTGCAAATTGTTTTTACGAAGATCACACTGAGCATCAATGACGACCGTTGCTGTGTGGCATTGCTTCTTTGTTCGCTGGATGCATACGCAAATACTCGGACGAGCTATTCTTGTGGACATTCACTTTTCGGGCATTCGCTTTGCGATGGCTTTGACCAAGTTATGTAGTTACGTCTTCCAAGATCGAACATACCGAAAATCGTTTCCCTCAACAGCATAGGCCTCGCCATTGAATGGCATTCATCGGAGAGCACAAAACAAAACCAAACACCCGATTTGCATAAAACTCCGTTGTGTGATTGACAATATGAAAATAANAAGCCAATATGACAATAATCAATTTTTTCGAGAAATTATCATCTTAATGACAACGACGATGCTGCGAGCCATAAGGGCCGAACACATGCAGTCCATTCGTCGATTCGTTTCCATTCATGAGTCGTTGATATTGCGATTTGCATACGGCTTGGTAAACAAATAGATAAGCTCTGACTCACTGCTCTCTCACTCAAGCCCAGCTGCACTGAACGGTACCTTCGCGCCAATTGAATAGAAGCCCTGCTGGGCACGACATTGAAATTGAGATTTACCCTTGCACTGCTTTGCTTGTCGTCTATTACCGTTCTACACGGAATAAAACTCACTTGTTGCAACTCTTTTGCTTCCACATCGGTCACTCGTCAGTGTGTACATAAATCTCTTNAAATCTCTGGTGTTGGATTTGTGAGACAATTTGTTCGGCAGTTGTTTTTTCATCACGTCAAAACACAATCGTATTGTGTCGGATTGAATTGATCATATGTTTATCTCAATGGACCATCGGTTGGCTAACAACAATATGAGCAATTAAATTATGTTCGGGAATTCCAAATTGCTCTTCACGCTAATTAAAAACCGTAAGAGAAACGCACGAAAAATTCAAATCACTTAAGAAATGTACACGATTAATCTTCGTCTTTGTGAATGCAATCACGACGCCGGGGCGCCCTCATATGCAAACCACTAACAAGCCAATCAAAACAATCAAAATGTGGCATTCCATCGGCACAGCTGAACAATTAAGTCTCGCAATATGTCGTCCCAGCGCATCAGCGACACATCAACACTTCCAACGTCCGCATCGGACGGCCATTTCACGTTTATGCTAATCACATTGACAAAGACACTAATTATAGAAAATCACTTGAGACTGGTGAGATGCTCCGTTTCGTTATAAGGTCCACCTAAGAATTGTAAACAGTTTCTGTGCGATTAATAAAACAAAAAAGCAGGAAAATAAATCATTTCGAAATTGTTGCAGTGCCTATGCGTGGAGCTCGTGAGGGTCGTTAGACCTTAAAGCCATGAATATTAGTTGGCCAATTAAAATTCATGTGAACATCTTGAGACGCTTTGTTTTATTGTTATCTTTAGTTTTTGTATATAATATGTATGTATTTCGAAATTCAATTTGACCGCTGGCCTCGCCACATCTGCTCTGGTCGTAACAAAAGATGGTCGAAAACCGGAAGGAACTGAGCGAGACCTCTTCACAGCCGCTTACCGATTTCATAATTAAAAACCAGAATTTGTCGGATCAACAACAAATTAAAGCTTAACTTTTTTCCCTTGAAAACGTATCACGCATTGGGGGNAATCAACAACAAATTAAAGCTTAACTTTTCCCTTGAAAACGTATCACGCATTGGGGGTTTTCCATTCTTACCACATCCACACCAAGTGCCCATAGTGATTGTTATCTGATCGGTTACAATAGTTACAACAAGTACACCGTGTTCCACGATCGTGATGAGGCCTTCCAGTACATGGTGCAGCTGCAGACTGAGGACACGAACCTGGATTTTTGGTTGCTGTCGCGTAACATGTCTATCGTGTCCGTCGGACCCGTGATGCAGACCATCTTCGAGCAGCGGCTGAACGAGCTCGGCGTGCCCTTTACGTCCCGGGGGCTAATGGACGAAATGTAAGTTGAGTGGGGTGTGTGAACGATGCAAAATCTCACTTTTCGTTTCATTGCGACCAGGGCCTCCTACAATCAGAGCGACTTCAGTGGCGATCGATCCCGAAGACAGGCGCGAGGCTTCTTCAATCATTTCCCGCGATACAGTGAGGTGAGCTGAATGGCCTATTCGTTTGATTGGGTTTCTGTGGTATTTATCGTATTTGTGGTGGTGTACGCAGATCCTCAATTATATGAGTACTTTGGCGGCCCGGCATCCTCGCAATTGCCGCTACGAGTCACTGGGACGTACCCACGAGGGTCGCCACATCGCCGCTCTGTCCATATCGCTGAATAGCCGTGTGCGTGACCGCCGTGAGGCCTACATACAGGCGGGCACCCATGGTCGTGAGTGGATTACTCCGCTGGCCGTTCTGTACCTCGCCAACGAGCTGCTGAACAATTTGGCTGCTTTCCAGCGGATCCTCGTCGACACGGAGATCTACCTGGTGCCGCTGGTGAATCCCGACGGTTACGAGTACACCCACACAACGGTGAGCCTGATACCGCCTGCAGTTACAGCCACATCGCTTATGTCCCCCTCTCGCATTTGATACTTTTTACAGGACCGCTTTTGGCGAAAGAACCGGCACCGCTATCCGGGCCGGTCGTGTGCGGGCGTTGACATCAATCGCAATTTCGCCAATCATTGGAACTATCGTGGTGCCAGCCAAAATGTAAATCATATGATTGTGGTATATTTCCCCCTCTCAATGTTCGTCCCGCTTTGCAGCTCTGCTCAGAGGTGTATTCCGGGACCTCGCCCGCCTCCGAGGCGGAAACCTCCGCTGTGTCCCGCTATTTGGAGTTCAACCGCCAACGTGTTAAGCTGAGTCTGGATGTGCACTCTTTCGGGAAGTTCATTTTTTATCCGTACGGCTATGCGAGGTGAGTGAACGTCACTGCCAAATCTCTATAATTTGTACATTTCGTTTCGTCTTCGTTTCGACAGAACCGCCCAGGCTCCCACGCACACTCTCTTGCATTCGGTGGCTTCGCGCGCTGCCAACCAAATTGCCAAATACCGCGGCACCCGGTACACGATCGGCACATCGGCGGGCATTCTGTATGAGGCTTCCGGCGGACTGGACGACTACGCCTACGGCAATCTGGGCATACCGATGTCTTTCACATTGGAGCTGCCCGGCGAGAATTTTCAAGTGGCCCGCTCCGACATCGTAAATATATGCAAGGAGACGTTTGCCGGCTTCGTGGAGTTCATCCGGCACGTTAGCCTATACTGAGCGCCACCACATACACAATATTTAATATAACACACGCTATATGTAGTTTAGAAAATTCAAATTAATTATTATTGCCCTGTCCGATCGCCAACACAGATCACCCATGAACCTCTCTGTACTGTAAATATACTTCCGAGGCAGGTATAAATTTCGTCCACGTGTCCTAGCTTGCTTGGCTGATTCTCCACACCCGAACAGGTCAAAGAAAGTACATTCAATATACAGTGGGCTTATTTTGGATCGGCTTGTCAAGGGCACTAGAACATCGGCGGCGCCGATTCAATATTGTTGCTTAAGTTTAATAATTATACTGTGTATAAGTAGACCGTTGATTAAATGCAAATTTCCAATTATCTATGATGTATTTTATTGTGTTTTCGTCTAAATTAGAACACTTAATAATATAGCGAAAGTGGGCACATTGAGCGGGATCATGCATTGCATAGAACGATATATTGTCTATTGGAGTCGTTTGAACATCANTGGAGTCGTTTGAACATCAGTTGAGCAGAGTTGCGAGCACATTTTTAGGCGTGTGCTCCTAATATGTAGCCCACAGCCGATCGCATAGCCAAACAAAATAAGAGCGGTGTAGGAGGGCATGAGCATTNTATGAGCAGAGTTGCGAGCACATTTTTAGGCGTATGCTCCTAATATGTAGTCCACAGCCGATCGCATAGCCAAACCAAATAAGAGCGGTGTAGGAGGGCATGAGCATTTTAGTGGTCCATCATAAACATGCAAATAAAAACATAAAACCCTGTATATCATGCACCGCCACGATAAAGAAATAAAACGATATTTGGGCCAATTATGATACCACTGTATTAGGGGGCACTATTTCAATTGGAACCCTGTATAGATCAGTTGCCATCGAACGTTTGTCCAGCTAAAATGGTGTTGTTGAAGACCGGTAGCCTTGCAGGGCTTCTGCTCGTACTGGAGTTGTTCGGCTGTTCCACAGCCGTTCGGGACTACACGAAGTATGTGTTATTTGTGTGTTGTCGATTCTAAGTCTAAATCTATCCTTTTTGGCAAAGTTATAAAATCTACGACGTAGTGGCCACAACGGAGAGCCAACGCGAAATGCTTGTCGAACTGTCGACCCGAGATCGGCAGCTCGATTTCTTCTCTTTAGGGCGCAGTTTGAATACATCGTCCCGGATATTGGTGCCACCGGGCAAAGTGTATGAATTCTTGTCATCTTTAGAGAAGCACCACGTACCGCACGTTCTTTTGGTGGACGACGTTTCCAAAGAATTAGCTAAGCAACAGAACGCCAATAACCGCACAGTCGGTACCGACACACAACGCCTGGAGGTCTTCAATCGGTACTACCGGCACGACGAGATCAATGCCCATCTGGAGAAGTTGGCTTTGATGTACCCCCAGCGCGTGTTCGTTAAGACATTCGGATATAGCTATGAGCGGCGGCCGCTTAAAACAATCACCATAACGAACGGCGATGGCCGAACCCATAAGAAGGTGATCTTCATCGATGCGGCTATACATGCACGCGAATGGATAACACCCGCAATGGTGTTGCATGTGATCGACGAGCTCCTAGATAATCCGGATGAGCATGCCGAATTGCTACGGGACTACGATTGGGTGCTGTTGCCGGTAGTGAATCCAGATGGCTACGAGTACAGCCACGAGGTCGATCGTTTTTGGCGTAAGACACGCAAACCAAACGAGGGACACGACGGTTGTGAAGGCACGGATGGTAATCGCAATTTCGCATACGGTTGGGGCTTGGATGAGGGCTCATCGCCGAATCCGTGCGAGGAAATTTACCGGGGCGCTTCGCCCTTTTCGGAACCAGAGAGTATGGTGGTGCGTGATCTTATGTGGCACTATAAAGACAGATTGCAATTCTATTTGTCACTTCATTCCTACGGCAATTACATGTTGATACCTTGGGGCTATACCAAGTACGTTGCAATGCTTGCGATAGTGGAATTCTATTCCCATACATTTGTTTTTTCTATCTTTGTGACTGTAGTACGCTGCCCCACAACTTTTTCGATATGATGAATGTCGCCGATGCCGGGGCAATTGCTATTGTGATGGCGACAAATAGCATATACCAATACGGTAATACGCATGACGTGATCTATCCAACGTCGGGTGATTCGGCGGACTATGCTGTAGGCGCGCTGAGTGTGCCCGTTGCCATGGCAATGGAATTGCCAGCGGGCGGTTTTAGTGGTTTTGATCCGCCGGTGCGTCAAATCGAGGATTTGGTCACTGAGACCTGGGTCGGGATAAGAGCGATGGCCGAAGTGGTGGTTCGCACTTACTGAGCGGGTGATTTCATTTACGACCGGGCATGTGCGCGTTCGGTACCTTACGATAAGCATATTTCCAATTCGTTTCCAATAAATTTAATGTTGATTACTTCGGATTTTCCTATAATTCGTATTAAATTAGTAAAATTGATTAACTATCGCCGCTTCGCAAACCTACACTAATTGGCTTAATAAAATCGCCAGTGACTATTGTGCTGCCAGTTCTCTCTGTGCTCGCAACGTATCTGGCACGGTGAAACTATGGTTCGGGCGTTAAGTATACTGCTCGCAGTCGGGTTTGTGTGCGCTTTGTTGTCCTGTGCCAACGCCTCAGACAGCTATGATGGGTACGTACGCGCCAAACTTCTTGACACGTGGTTTTCTTGATCGCTGTATGCTTCGTTTTCGATAGTTACAAAATTTACGATGTAGTGCCACAGACGCAGGCCCACAATGATATTTTGGCAGGGCTGGCCAGGCAAGAGGATGTGTACGACTTCATTATGCTCAGCAAGTTACCGAAACATAAAGCGCGCGTCATGGTCCCGCCCAGCGTTCAAGCTTCTTTCGTTGCTCTCATGAGGGCGAACAATATGGAGTTAGAAATTTTGAATGAAAATGTCGGAGTCACACTAGCCCGCGAGTTCGAGACGAATCGTTTGTTGCGCCAGCTAAAGCCTTACTCGGGCAATGGTCGTTTGTCCACGGAACGCTACTATACCCACGATGAGATCAACAAATACATTCAGGATTTGGCTGAGCTGTACCCGTCTCGGGTGGCCGTCAAGCTGGTGGGCAAGTCCTATGAGGGGCGCCATATCAAGACGATTACTATCACAAATGGTGACGGACGGGTCAACAAGAATGTCATCTTTGTGGACGGTGGCTTCCATGCTCGCGAATGGATCTCCCCGGCTGCTGTACTCTATGTGATCGAACAGTTGGTGGAGAAGTTCGAGAAGAACGCTGATCTATTAAAGGACTACGACTGGGTGATTTTGCCCGTTGTTAATCCCGACGGCTATGAGCATACGCAAACCTCGAAGACAGCTCGCATTTGGCGCAAAACTCGCCAGCCCTATACATTCATGGGCCAGACGTGCAAGGGCGCCGATCCCAATCGTAATTTTGATTTCCACTGGAACGAAATGGGCGCCTCGTCCAATCCTTGCATGGATACCTTTGCCGGACCGAAGCCCTTCTCTGAGCCGGAGACGGTCGTTGTACGCGATATTATGCATACGTTGGTGGGTCGCGGCATCATGTATCTGACCATTCATTCCTTTGGCAATTACTTGCTTTATCCATGGGGCTGGACATCGTGAGTAGGCCAACGTAGTCCGCAAATGACTCTCTCATATGTGTGTGTATCTACGGTATTGTATTACAGTGATTTACCCGACACTTGGCAAGATCTGGATGAAGTGGCTAGAGCCGGCGCAGATGCTATTTATGCCAACGATGAACGCAAAACGGTATACACTGTGGGATCATCGACCAATGTCTTGTATGTAGCGGCTGGGGCCAGCGACGATTATGCATTCAATGCTGGTTTCCCAATTTCGATAACCATGGAGTTGTCTCAGGGCGGTACGACGGGCTTTGATCCACCAGCCTCCCAAATTGACCCATTCGTAACTGAGACTTGGGTGGGCATACATGCCATGGCCAAGAAGGTGGTCGAGAAGTATCCCCTGTTGAACTGATAAGCCACGATTCAATCTAATGTCGCAATACAATTTTCACAATAATAAAGATATCACTCTTTTATTGTCATGTGTAGTTAATAGACTGTCCTAATTAATAGGTTTTATTATCGGCGTCTATTTAACTTCGATTAGATTACCTATATATTATCTCTATTTTTATATTTTTGGCTCTTTAGCTTAAAGTATATCTGGGAGCTGCATCAAGTGTTCTGGATGGGGTTCATTGTTAGGTCGCGACTTTCACTTTAAATTACATCCACCTGTCGAAAACAATGCGACGCAAATATTTTATATTCGATATTGAAACGACCAGCGATTAACCGTTGTGCGTTGTTGTTGGGTTCTTCTGATTGCATTTGTCAACTGGCAACCTTAACCTAATACACATGCTGGGCTTAGTTGGTCGTGTGGCGCAGTTATTTAGGTCAAAGAGTCGTAAAGTGCTGTGCATTTCAAGAAGGTTAGGTGTGCGGCTGATTGTGGTGTTGCTATTAAAAAGCTCTCGAAGTTTTTGCAAAGCAAATATTGAATTTTATTTATATCAAATAACGTTTCAAGTTGTAAGTTGTACGCACACATCTTAGTACTTGGCAATGACCACCTCAGCCATGGCCTTAATACCGGTCCAGGTCTCAGTCACGAATGGGCTGATTTGGGCCGGAGTGGGGTCGAAACCAGTGCCGCCAGCTGGTAATTCCATGGTGATCGAGATCGGGATCTTGGCCACGGCAAAGGCGTAGTCATCACTGCCGCCAGCAGCAGCGTACAGAACATTGGTGGAGCTGCCCACAGTGTAGACAGTTTTGGTGGAAGCCTTGATAGCAGCGGCACCTGCTTGCGCGACTTCATCCAAGTCCCGCCAGGTGTCCGGGAGGGCTCTGCAGAGTAAAGAAGCTCCACGTTACCGACTGAATACAAATACTGAATGGCCACTTTGTTACTTACGAGGTATNCCACGTTACCGACTGAATACCAAAACTGAATGGCCACTTTGTTACTTACGAGGTATAGCCCCACGGATAGAGCAGATAGTTGCCGTACGAGTGCAGGGTCAAGTACATTTTGGCGCGTCCGGTCAACGACAACATTACATCGCGCAGAACTTGGGTTTCGGGCTCCGAGAAGGGAGTGTTGCCCTTGAAGGTGTCCATACACGCAATGCTCGAAGCGCCAACCTCGCCCCAATGGAAGTCGAAATTACGGTTGCCGTCGGTGCCGTAGCACATGCTGGTCACCGGCTTTCTGGTCTTACGCCACATGCGAGAGTTGGTGTGCGAGTATTCGTAGCCATCGGGATTGACCACGGGTAGGACCACCCAATCGTAGTCCTTCAAAAGGTGGGCATTCTCAGCGAAGTTTTCCACCAGCTGGTGGATCACATAAAGGGCGCCAGCGGGGGCGATCCATTCGCGGGCATGAATGCCGGCGTCCAGCAGAATGACCTTCTTGTTACTTACACCATCGCCATTGGTGATGGTGATTGTCTTCAGGTCGCGGCGCTCGTACGTCTTACCAATGGTCTTGACGCTCACCCGGCTGGGGTAGTTCTCGGCCAAGAAGTCCAAATAGTTGTTTATGTCGGCGAAACGATGGAACGCCGTGAACGTAATGCGCGGACCGCTTTTCGCCGAACGCTGAACGGAGTTCTCGATCTTCTCCAATTGGAGCGTCTCTCCGAAGTTCTCATTGACAATTGTGAATTGCATGCCATACTTGGTTAACGTGGCCTCGAAATCGTTTTGGTCTTGCGGCTGGACCATTACGCGAGCCGAATGGCCCATCAGTTTAGGCAGCTTGAAAAAGTCATATTCCTCGTTGGCGGACAAACGCAATAGGACGTATTTCTCGAAGGCATTGTGAGCGTTGATGTCGTAGATCTTGTAGCTACGGTTAAAGAGCCGACCATTAGCGGGCATTCAGTCGCGACGACGGAACGAAACTCGCGCACACTTACCCGTCGTAGGAGGTCGCGTTCAAGAACGGGGCGCTGCACAACAGCAAACCGACGATTATTTTGAAAAACATATTCGACTTGGTTGCCAAGAATCAGTCGAATGCTTCGCCCCATAGCGATCGGCGCCTTATATACACCCCGAATAGAGCTCTTATCTTTCTTGGAATACCCTGCCACAATCGAACCCAACCCAAGGCCTGCGAAGGAGCAACCGTAGAAATCAAGACGAAAACTCACCGGCGGAGAGGTGAGAGAGGCAGAAAAGAACGAGCCACAAATCAATAAGAAACAACGCGTCAGTTCCAATATATTTTCATTTTCAGAAGACAGACGTGGTAATCTAATATTGTGTTTACCTCCTTCTGTCATCGTTCGTTTATCAGACCGGGCCCTCGTCGTGTGAAATTGCGAATGTCTATCTTCTCTGTACAGAAAGACAGCCGGAATATCAGAATATTTATGATTTTCCCGTTTGCTTTCTCAACTGAATAAAACTCGATCCACTCAATCGACGCCACCGGTGAAACATGCAGGGAATATCAATGGGCCTGAAGCTTTAAACAAACAAACTATACGGTAGATACAGCTCAGCGTTAGATATTGGAATATTTCGGGTTTGACAATTACCCACAATCTTCTCTTGTTTTCACCCATCATTGCTGATAAGGTGCCCCAAAGCGTAGCATGTTCCCGCCGTCAGTGTGTACAGTACGGNACTGATAAGGTGCACCAAAGCGTAGCATGTTCCCGCCGCCAGTGTGTACAGTACGGTGGCACAATTAGTGCTCATTATGGGCCGTCTTCGGCCAACACATGTGAGTAGAATTTCCCGTGAGTAGTCAGGCTCATAAATTCCCGGCTGTCATTTGTGCCAATGGTTGATTCGCGCGATAACACTGTGGAAAGGAAATTTCACCATCTTATTCTAATATTTTCGTTTCACTCCAGTTTTAAAGTTTATAACTTCCCGCCACACATTGTTTTCAGTTTTTGTAATACTTTTCGTTGTTGTTGTATGTTTATGAAAATAATTTGCTTCCTGCCCACGAACGGAGCGGGAGGAACAAATTTATTGCATTTCATGTGGCATATGAATGCGGCGATTCTGGGGCGAGCGAAAAGTTTTGGGCCATGGGCCATCATGCCACCCAAACCGCTGCGAACCGAAAATTACCCAAACGCAAAGTGTCTTCGTGGCGCGCGCCGCCTGCCATCGGCCGGCAATCACCACCAGAGCCGGCCCCTATGAAATCCCCTGGAAACAATGGCGCATGCGGACGACTCCCCTCCAACTCGAATGTTCGGGGCTGGATGTGACAGCGTTTACCGAATATTGGCTTTAATGGCTTCGGGCCGGAACGGACCGCTGCGATGGGCTGGGCATGGGCCAACTATTTATGAAAATCCTACAAAACAGTTAGAACAAAGGCCACAAGTGCAAGATAGCGGCGAGTGGAAAGTTTTTTTTTGCGCAAACAATGCCATATGAGTTTTGGAGTGCATAAAAACTGTTCGGTTTGTTTTTTATTTTCGTGTGTGTGACGGAAGGAAATGAAGGCAACCAAGTTCGTACATAAAAGAGCGAAAAAACTGAAAATTTCAAAAAACAAAAATAATAAAGAGCCAACAATGTAAATATACGAAAAAGTTGGTTTTTTATGAATGGTCTACGGCTGCACGTGACTGCAAGCAGAGCCCCAAAGTTTGTTGCGTTGAAAGCCGTCGCCAGCCTTTGTGCCGCACGATTATGGATTGCAAATAACGCAAAACAAAACTTGATGCGAAGTTGTTCGTTGCATTGTTGTATGTATTGTTTTTAGCATCATCCCGAATTGTTGTAGTTGTGCCACACGAAATACCAAAAGGAGCATTGATAGTTGGTGACACTGGGGCGGGTTGGAACTTCACACTGCTCACTGCACTCACAGAAATCGAAACATTCGAACATTACAACACAATGCATATTTTTAGGCTGATTTTCATAATTCCTTTGCAGTGCACTGTGCGGGTAAGCGGAAATTTCTCACTCGCGGGCACACTCATAAATTTCAATTAAGTTAGAGCTGAAAGTGAAACTCCGACCGATTGTTCTGTTTGACCATTTGAAACGCCTCTAAACGCGTGGCGGCGGTGGCTGAAATTAATTAAAACTCACATTTCTAAGTATTTTAATTACTTTCGGATCTGTTCGGCGTCGCTCGGTCGGTCGGTGGCGATGCCATAGCACTTTCAATAATCGGCCGAGAAGTTTCAACCGTTCATTTTGCATAAATTAAAACAATGAAACGTCAGATGAAAGCAGCAAACGAAAGAAACAACACACACACACACACAAACCATACAAGATCCACGCTCCTCGGCCACCGCCAGTGTGAACTCGCCAGAAATTTGTACTACTCAAAATACACTACACTAAACTACAGTCCATCAAGATGAGTCAAAAGCCATCACCCAACGTCGGGTGGAAGGGCGGACGGAGTGACAACGGCAAAAAATTTTAACACTACCATCAACGAATTGAAAGGATTTTAATTAAAATTCATCTTCGCATTTAATCAAATCATGCTACGGGTTGCCTGGCTTGTTGCTGGCTTGCTGGTAGGTTGGTTGGTCTGAGGCTGTTCGCTTCTAATTAAGTGCGAAAAATCGTTAAGTGTAAAATCAAATCAGGCTTTAATTGAACCACTCCACTACACTCCACTTCAGTGCCACCCTTCGCACCCGCATTTTCTTGTCATCCGCACTGTAGACGGAAATTGCCAGAAAGCAATCTTATGAATGTTCTGCGACCACGCCGCGACGCCTGGCTTGGCTTGGCTTTGACGGGGTGTTGTAAAATGAGCTGACTACTTTGGTGGGCCGGAGAGCGAGACAGAACGACAACACTTGGTTTGCCTGTGGTTTGATAAGGGGTTACCAAAGTTATTGTTGTTCGGCGGATTACCGCGCCGCGCCACGCCACGCCACGCTACGCCACACCACACAACGGCACACTCCAACTCGAAGGTGTTAGCTATGTTTTAGGGGTTAAGTGTGGTGTATGTGTGTGTGTGGGTTCCATCATTAATAGCGGAAATTTTATAACTCAAAACGCTGCCAGAACATTCCCCGCACCCCGGCCGCCGCTAGCCTATTAACTAAGCGTTTTCTTTTAATTTCTTAATTTTTGTTGTACTTTTGGTTCGTTCGGTGGTGGCGGTCGTAAAGAGCAATTTAATTGCTTGTAATTTCCTCACAGACGACGGGCTATTAAATTTTAACAAAATTAAAAACATTTCAACAGCTTAAACAACAACGACAAAAACCTGTTAACGACACATACAAAAATTACAAGAAATGTTTACACTTTCTCATTGTTTGCGAAATGCGTTGGGAGACCCGAACGAAACGGCCATATGATTTTGATAAGAATTTCGCGAATTTTTCTGTTGTTGTTGTGGATCAAACGCCATAATTTTGGCAATAAATGTACGGTGAATAAACGTTGAAAGTGAGAACGTTCGTAATTTATTCGATTCTCATTAGGGGCATTGACAAGGTTCGTGTGTACTCGTGTGCTGCTCAACTGACGAAAAGGTGCCGTTGAGGCAGCCGACCAAGCGATTAAGCGGACAAACGGCTCCAAGTTTCCGGGTGACGTTTTGTGCTCACTCTCCCAACCGGTTTCCGTTAGACCCAAGATTCCACTTGGTCCCACGGACTAGATCGGAATCTGAGCAAACCGGCCGGCTCAGTTTCACGTGTTGAGCCTCTATGACGGAAGCTTCCAACTGAGATGACATGTTGATTTGCACAAATAGTGCCCGATTCATCAACCGGAAATTTTCGGCTCACTTGACTCATTCATTCATACCCTCCGTACAGTTAGTCGGCACGTAATAACGCGGTTTCGTAATAAATCAAACAGAAACCAAATATAGTCGCCACAATACACAGCACGCCTTGAGATCCCAAGTAAATTAATCATCACGGTTAATTTGAATGAGTGCACCGCTAACTAGGCGATGACGAGAACCAACCGAAAAAACCTGCCCGGAGAGCACAACGCAAACGAGTGCAATATTAATGAACTTTTTATGGCTCGGTTCAACAAATGCACGTATGCATTATATGAAATGCGATCATATTAACATTGACCCCCACCCCATAAATAAGCGAACTTAAGGCGGCGTCGCAAGCCTACCACAAACAAAAATTTGTTTCTTATATAATGTAATAAGCATCAAAATTTTTTTAATTTGAGATTTTTTTTTTTGCTCTGTGGCTTATGTAAAATGACAACTGAAAATATAACCGGTTGGCACTTCTGTCTTCTGGTATAAATACCCGAAGCCTTGCATTCTCGAAGGCATACTCAAGCGATTCCCACACTCAGTCAGCAAGGCACCCACTCAACACTCACCAGCAATGCAAGGATACTCATCCCACCTCATCTGGGCCGCCATTGTACTGGCGGTGAGCGTGGCCCGGTGGGGCCATTGCTTAGAACCAGAGGCGGCACCGCCCGTGCCAGCGCTGACCCTCGA
>JXPZ01005936.1:9087-20765 GCA_001014575.1 Themira minor
CGGCCCAAAATCGACTCTGTCACAGTTGAATTCGGACCGTCCATCCTTTTGCACAGTTCATTTCATTTCAGTCGGCTGCGAGTGCAAATCACAAAATCATTGCAATTATTATTGAAACACACATTTTTATTTGCAATTTAATTTGTTCACTTTAGTCATTTCACTTTGAATAAAACAGTTTTCGTTAATTTCATAGAAGTTCTCCATAATTTGGTACTTGATTTTTTCTGATCTTAACAAAAAGCTACTCAGTGAGTTTTCGGGAATTTAGGTTAATTCATAAAATTTCCATTTCGTTGCCGCAATTTGCATTGAAAATCAACACCGTAAGTACATTTTCATTTAATTTACTTGATATATTTAATTATATTATACTATAATTGATATATTTAATTATAATTGTGTATTGGAAATGAATTTAATGGAATTGCTTAGTGACTTATTTTATACATACATATATATATATATATATGGATTCGCATTCACATATATAAAAGTACGTAAAAATTGTATGAACATCTAAATAGTGGAACTACAAAAAAGTAATTTATTCGGCTAATATTTGAATTATTCATAATACATATTTTAAAAGAAAATCTCTTATTTAAGTAAAAAAAAATTCATATCCGTATTACTTTTATATGTCTGTGTGTGTATAGCGATTTTTTTTTGTGTGTATCCGAATTTGTGAAATTCCGATCTCCGCCATTTTTGATTTTGTATGTACATGCTCATGTACAAATAGAGGTTAGAGCAATTTGTTTGCATGGCGTCCATTTTGTGTTCGTGTTCGAAGTCATAAGAATTGTAAAGGCTTTGAGAAAGCAAAAGAGTTNTTAGAGCAATTTGGTCGTCCATTTTGTGTTCGTGTTTGAAGTCATAAGAATTGTAAATGCTTTGAGAAAGCAAAAGAGTTTACCCACAATTTATAAAAAATTTAATTTTTTTGTTGTGTTAAAGTAAGTGCCCATTTATTCGAGAGAAAGAGAGTTGCAGCGCTAATTTCGACCGTTTGATTTTGAAACCAATTGTTAAAGAGTTTTGATCAATTTTTTTTTTTGTTTTAACTTTTTTTAAAGTATCACCATGAGTGAAAATAACAACCAATGGGGCTTTTTTCCGTCTGGATTCCCAATGGATATTCGCTTTGATATCCTTTGTAAGTATTACAGTTTGGTTATAAAATGACGCCGTCAAATCTTTATGTCATTAGCTGGAGGTGGTAACATTGAGGAGTGGGAAAGAGCGGTTATTGATTTCATATCATCTACGGGTAAGTGTGGATGAGAGTGGGCGCATCTGAATGGCCAGTAACTTTTGGATGTCTCCCCCCACAGTGGTTTCCTGGTGTAATTTCGATGTTGATATCAAACACACTGCTCGCATGTTCTTTTACGTAAAAAATGGTAAGATCCGTTAGTACATGCGTTAAAAATTTTACATCATTGAGGTTATGTTTAGGCGGTCAAACAGGCGAGAGTGCTATAATATTAGCCAAACGTTGTATATCTCCTCCCGGGACATACTTTTATTTGGTGCAGTCCAGCCACAACTATGGTAAGCTTTTTTAAAGTTAAAAAAAAATAACTCTAGAGCTGGAAAATGATTACCGTCTCTGGTTTGGACAGGCTCTTGCCCACGTTTGATCATCGAGTTGAACACTGCTATGGAAGTTGGTGTGCGCACTCCACTTTTCTGGATACCGGACATGCGTTTTGGGGACTATGACAACTATGATGTATTCGTTGGCCCTTATCGCACACTCACTCCCAACTATCCGTCGTACTCTGCTCCATATATCCCAGTTCACCCATATGCCGGGGTATACGCTGGCCCATTTGACATGGGGCCGTCTCAGCAAGGTGATGGTGCCGTCAACAGTAAGTTCGAAATTCATAATCTACGCCCACTCTACCACCACTCACTCGCAGTCTTTGGCAATCGGACTTTGCGTTGCATCCCTGGTGGCCCGGATCCGCAACTGATGAATCCGTACTCGCTACCGTACAATTTGGCCGGGCATTGCCACCCACCAACACTGATTTCGTTGCCATCTTTCTATGGCCCCAATGTAATGGTCAACAATAACGCGGATTGGTCGTACGCACATCAGCCCTATGCTCTTGGGCCACCACCACCTCTGACTCTGGCCCCATCTTACTATGGTCAAGATCACGATGGCCAAAACCCTATGGATCGCGGTAAGTACCCACATTGACCAGATAACCCTGTGACCATTTGCTTCTCACGCTTATGACAGGTTGGGTCTCTGCCGGCAATGCTCTTGGTCCCCCACCACCGCTGACTTCGGCCCCATCTTACTATCGTCGCAATATGGCGGCCATCGAGGAGCCATACAACGAGGATCCGTTGTATCCACAAGATCAATACGATAGCCCAAACCCTATGGATCACGGTAAGTACCCACATTGATACCCCACGTGACTTGAACGCCCATTTGCTACTCACGCTTATAACAGGTTGGGCCTTCGCCGCCAATGATCCGACCGGAAGACGTTTGACGAATCCCAATACTCCTATTGGCTATGAGCACTCTGGTTGGACACCTTCTATGGGAGCCGCTGATGCGGCGACCACTATGTGTCGTCAATGTGGGGAGCCCCTTTCGACCCACATTTTTTTGGGCGCTGTTCTCCATCCCACTGGTGGTGGCGACGTTCCCAGCTTCGGTTCACCTAGTGAACATCTGTGGGACATGCACCGTCGTCAGATGGCACGTCTGCACCGTGAGGATAACTTCTATGTCCCTTTCACCAGGGCTCCTGATACAATGCCCACTGGTGGTGGCAACATTTTTGGTGGCGGTGACTCTGGCGGTGGCAACGTTGATAGCGGCAGTGGCTCTGGCCGTAGCGGTGGAGGTGGAAGTGGAGGTGGCGGCATTGCTAGTGGCTCTAGCCGTAACGGTGGCATCGTTGCTAGAGGAAGACGCTCTGCCCGTGACAATGTTGCAAATGGCCGGGTCACTGGCACTGAGATTATCGATCCAAGAAACGCCTCTCGGGTTTGTCTTAGACATTTTCGTGAGTTGTTTCGTCAGCAATGTTTGGACATGCTTCGGAGATGCCCTAATGGCGGTCGCAGTGGCCCTAGCGGCGAATACAATGATGAAGACACTCCTCGTGGCTCTACGGAATATCTAAATAATATCCAGATCCGTGAGATGTATCGTCGTCAACGTCAGGAGTCCCTTTGGGGACCCCCTCATGGCAGTGGCCACGTTCTTTTTGGCGATCTCAATGACTCTGGCCGTGGCTCGGGTCCCAGCTCTGAAAATGCCACTGGTAAGTGACACAGTTAGACAGTTATATACCGCATAAAACTTTCACTGACATCTATCCCACAATAGGCATTGCCGGTACCGCTCCAAGCGATTTCCAGTTGGAACGTAACTATTGGCCGGGCAATCAAGAGGATGACTTAAACGAGCCCAATTGAGTACACACACAAAATGTCAACAACAATTTTTTATTACATCACAAGGAGATGCTTTTTAATTCTCAATTTATTACCTTTGAATTTGTATGCGTGAGGACATTCCGATTTCGGTTTTAATTTTGTCAAAGGTTTTTAAATTTCAATAAAATTTGCCCACTGTACGGCCTTTAATTTGCATAAAACCAACGTGTTTCATTCGGCACTTTGTTAAATTCAGGTAAACAAGCCGCTGTATTGATGGTGATGAGCACCCATACCAGCTGTGTGTTCTCTCCTCCACGATTATTCGTTGATTCACTACAACAACAAACGAATTTACATTTTCTGTAAGTTTTTATTGCGAATCATTTGCCTCTCTGTATGTCTTTATACAATTTTATTCATATTCATGCACCCATTTGTGTTTGATATTCATAGAATATTGCTAATGATTTAAAAGGTAGTGGTAAATTATGCATTTTACAATAATTACAAAAACCATCAGTACATCTTATATTAGCATCAGCAGTAAACTCATAAATTCCGTATGTATGTGTGTATGTATTTAAAAAGATCATCGTAGTAAACTAGAAACTAGTTGAACAACCATTGCCATAGCCGTGGTGGCTCACTGAGCTGAACTGCTGCGTTGTCGTCGCATATGCGACTGCTGCTGTGTGAAACAATTTGCATACAAAATACACTTTTCAATTACATTTAAGAACACATTTCCAGAGTAGATCAGTTCAATTCGTTTACGGTGTGAAAATTAGTAGTGTATATGTGTGATAATCTTTTCAATATCTAGCATAAAATGTTAACAATTTCATTTAAATTCTTCTAATTGTGCTGTATGCCTTAGTTTAAAATATTAGTACAATTTTTATTCATTTCTTTAGGTGTAGTTTTTCATGTTGTTGTTGTTGTTCTTATGAGGTACGAAGAACGACCGGTGTTGAGGGTTCTTGCGTGGCCCATTGTGGGTTCATTCGCAGAACGTCGGTTTGCCCTCGAAGGTGCACCCGCTGCGCTGGATGATCTGGCCCGCGGCCCAAATGCCGCACTTGACACACGCACCGAGCGGTTTCCGCTGAACGTACTGCGCCAAGAAGCCGCCGACAAAGGCATCTCCGGCCCCATTCGTGTCAACCACAGCGTCGGCTTCCAACTTTTGCACCGGGAACTCCTCGATGCAGTCCTTCTGTATCAGCAGCACTGGGTGATAGCCCTGTGTAATGATGACGATGCGCGAACGCTGGGCATTCTGTTTGGGCAGAGCGAGAATCTGCTTGCCGATCTCCTTCATGTCTTTCGTGGCCCAGCCTTGGGCAGTGGCAAAAGCCTCGGCTTCCTAAATCGTAGAAGAGGGAACGATTGAAATTGGTAGTGAAGTGAAGTTCGTGTGAGGGCATCGGCTTACCGTCTCATTGCCGAAGAGTATGTCCACATAGGGGAGGGCGGCCATGAGCGGCTCTGTGAAGAATTGCGATAGGAAGGGGGCGCTCAGGTTCATCATGAACGTGCGATTGTGCTTGTGGGCGTGCTGGGCCACCTCCATTATGCTCGGCGGGCTGACGGTGAGGAAGAAACCCTTTTGGGGGCGAATCGAGAAAAATTAACACCAAATTCATTGAAAATTTAGCTTAAATCGTACTCACCGATATGTAAAAGTATTCGGCGTTATCGATGAGTTTCCGGTTCTCGGCTTTGTGCAAGTGATCGATGGTGAAGAGGTTGGCCGCCGCCAAGTTGGCGCACAGCGAGCGATGCGTGCCGGTGATGAGGACGGCGCATGTGCCCGTCTGCGACTCCTTCGTGAGCTGATACTGCACGTTGACGCCGTCGGAGCGCGCCTTGTCCGCCAGGATCTTCGAGTACTTGTCGTCGCCGACACAGCCGAAGAACACCGAAGCGTTGGGCCGCTGCAGCAGCCACTGGCAGACGCGCAGCGAGTTTTGGACAGAGCCGCCGGCAATGTACTCGGCGTTGTACTTCTCGATCAGCTCGCTGTAGAGCGGCATGTGGCGGGCCTCTGCTAATATAGCATTGTCCGGCTTCAGGTCGTACTTCTGCAAGAGCGCCTCGTCCACACTGGCGGAAATGTCCAGCAGCGGATTGCCGCAACCCAAAAGAATGCCGTCTCTAAACAGAGCGCGGGGGGAGACAAAACGTACAGAACCATTAACAACGGGCAATACAATCGCTCAATGACTTTAACAACCCGCCGCGCGATAAGAACTACCAGATAACCCATATTCATTCAAATTAGCAGCACCGAATTGACAAATACCGTTCGGTTTACGAAACCAATACACGCCACACGCTTGTAGTCATTACAGCACTTCGTTCAATCGAATTGAACCGCTNCCGAGTGTAGTCATTACAGCACTTCGATCAATCGAATTGAACCGCTATTCGTGTTCTTATGGGCTTTGCTGTGATGTCACGCCATGCGCCGGCATGCGCTTCTATAAGCAAGCCACCACGTTAGGTGTGCTTANACGCTTGTAGTCATTACAGCACTTCGTTCAATCGAATTGAACCGCTATTCGTGTTCTTATGGGCTTTGCTGTGATGTCACGCCATGCGCCGGCATGCGCTTCTATAAGCAAGCCACCACGTTAGGTGTGCTTAGGTTGCTGTCACGCCAGCAGTACGAATAAGCTATTTGAATTGTACCTCAATGTTATTTGCATTATGGCGTTGTTACGAGAATCCTTAGAATCGAGCGACCGTGCTGCGTCAAAGTCAAAACTTCACTGGCTCGTGCACAAGTTCGACTCTCGCATGTCGCCGTGTTTTTTCCATAGAGAGATAATACACATTCCACAAATAAGTTTCCGTTTGCTGTTGTGCAAAAAGGTCTCACGTCGAGTTCACAACTAGCAGCTCAACATCAGGGCCTTATCAGATGAACTCATAGTGCTCTCGCAGTACATTCCGCCACTTTCAGTGTGTATGAATTGCTTTCCCTGAACTTGTGAGCTCAGATAATAAATCACTTTTGGTTCGACCAAAACACGTTTTTCGAACAAACAACACCTTTGCCGCTCTCCGTACCTGTGGTTTCATTTCGTTTTTCGAACGTACACACTCACACCTGCATGTTTGGGGGTTGTTGTTGTTATTAAATGAATGAGCCTAATTAGACAAGCACTTGAAGCAATGACGGCAAGCGAATTCTAATTTCATAAACAATTCAACACACCTACACACAATATATTGAAAATCAATTAAAACAAGTGGGTGCCTTTCGTACGAAATGATCAATTTTGAATTGATTTTTTTGAATCGCATGCCACATAAACGTGCCTTTACGAGAACATCACCGCGCCTTTAACCATTCGAAAGAAGAACTCAGCGATTTTCTGAATGAATATATGCAAATTTTTAACGCNTGCGATTTTCTGAATGAATATTGGCAAAATTTTAACGCTCCAGTATAAAACATTGCAAATGNAGCGATTTTCTGAATGAATATATGCAAATTTTTAACGCTCCAGTATAAAACATTGCAAATGCTAATGCTAAAATGCAAAATATTAATTAGATGCAATAGTCCTAGTGTATTTACCTCATGTTTGAATTATGTAAATTTGACTAGATTCCGAAAATTTCCTTCTTATTTGTTGTATATTGTTGCCTTGGTATATTGGACGGCACAACTTTGATTTCGTGGTAAAAAAAATGTTTAACTTATAATAATTTTGTACAAAATTGTATTGTTGTTATTCAACTAATTTCTNCCAACTTATTTCTTCTCTTGTTAGGGCCCTTTTTTATTTATATTTTGTGATAATGGTTTNTCAACTAATTTCTTCTCTTGTTAGGGGCCTTTTTTATTTATATTTTGTGATAATGGTTTTTCACTTTCTTATCATGTTTTCGTGATTGCTGATCTGTTGGCCTAAATAGTGCTAGAGAGCTAGAGAACGGAAGCTAGACCGTATAACAACAACAACAAAATAAAAGAAAAACTAAAAAAATTATAGTGTACTATAAATAATAAATTCTAAAAAAAAATTTAACATGTGTATATGCATGAACAGCTGTTTGATTGTCAAAAATCACGTTGCTCTTGTTTGTTTGTTCGTCGGTTCAATTTTCACCATTCCATCTTAGGTGAAAATTCCGCTAAATTGCTATATTTAATATGAGGTGAATTTGGTCATACGATTACCAATTTATTTTTTTCCAATTTAAATATATATTTATTTTTCCTAATTTGTATACAATATTCGGAGATAACTGAATATTTTTTATTATTAGAAATATATTTCTTGAGGAGTTTCATTAAAAAGAAGTCTCCAATTCGTTAGTTTTTGTTAAATCCACATATGCCACTAAGTGATGATAACTTTTAACACCAAGCAGTTAATGTCGAAAAATATACCAAATTACAAATTTTAAAAAATTTAATTGAACAGATATACATACTTATTGATATTTTGATAATTTAATCTTTTTGCAAAGTGAAAGTACCTTAACATTTTTTAAACTAATATTTTATAATTGTATACAGTATATTCGAAGAAATATCGAAGATTGTCCGCGGTTCTCCATTATTATTGTAACATTGATCGTTTGGATGATTATTCAATACTAATGCCAATCTAAATGTCAAAAATGATAAGNAATTGTCCGTGGTTCTCCATTATTATTCTAACATTGATCGTTTGGATGATTATTCAATACTAATGCCAATCTAAATGTCAAAAATGATAAGAAGTTCACCATTAAAAATACCCACCAAAAAATGTTAAGTTGGCGCCGCTAGCATCTTCCTTTCTTTCTTTCCGGTTGTCAAAAAGGTACGAAAGGAGTGAAATATTTTTCTCTCGAGAAAATTTTCTAAAATTTAACTCAATATTACTTGAAACATCATAATAATAATTGAATTAAACTCTTTCGATTTCAGTTCAAGGACGTTAAATATATAAAAAAATGGCTGACGTTGATGTGTAAGTTTCACGAAATTGCCATATTACTCATAATGAAATATTGAATGTGTTAACAAAGTGCAATAACATACAAATGGTGTATGAAAATGTGGTGAAGCACACTTTTTATTGTGAATTAAAATGAATGTTGTATTAAATGCAATGAATATAATTACAAAGTGCCACATGTGATTAATTGTGAAATCTCTATCATGTTCACAGAGATGTTCCCTCTGCTGCCCCAGTGTCTTCTGATGCTATGGATATCAATACCGCCCTTCAAGAGGTTCTCAAGAAATCCTTGATTGCTGACGGTCTCGTCCATGGTATTCATCAAGCCTGCAAGGCTTTGGACAAGTAAGTTGAGAAATAACGACAACTGAAAATGAAAACAGTGTACTAATGCTTTGGTGTTTTGCAGGCGTCAAGCCGTTTTATGTATTTTGGCGGAGTCTTTTGATGAACCAAACTACAAGAAGCTCGTTACAGCTCTCTGCCATGAGCACCAGATCCCATTGATCCGCGTCGATTCGCACAAGAAATTGGGCGAATGGTCCGGTCTGTGCAAGATCGACAAGGAGGGCAAACCCCGTAAGGTGTGCGGCTGCTCTGTGGTTGTCATCAAGGATTTCGGTGAGGAGACCCAAGCTCTGGATGTTGTCAAAGAGCACCTCAGGCAGAACAACTAAACTGTTGGCCCGCTCCCCAGAGACGGCGGCAGTTGGTTGATGNCGCCCGCTCTCCAGAGACGGCGGCAGTTGGTTGATGTGTTGTNGGCCCGCTCCCCAGAGACGGCGGCAGTTGGTTGATGTGTTGTGGTGGTAGTCGCAAACTTTATGAATTCCAACATCATATTCATCAATCCCCCTCCGGACCACCGCTGCCACGGCACAACAATTGCTAAATGATTGGCTAGTTCCAATGGTGAAACGCGAAAATTTTCAATATTTTCAAAAAATAAAAAACTAAAATCAACAACAATTTGAAAAAAACCAAAACTAAACTCTGTTACACATTGTGTTACCAATGGCATGGAATTTTTGATTAAGAGGATTTGGATACAAATCAAGACGACAACCACAAGTAAATCAAACACATTTTGTTGCGATGGTTCAAACTATTTTTATTCTCTTATCAAATATACAAATATTTTATATTAAAATGAATCAAACGAACAATTTTATGAAATTCTCTTTGATCGGCGAAATGTGTGTGTGTGCTTAGGCCTTCTGGACTTTGCAGCAAGTCTGCTTGTGGGTTGGCCAATCCTTGCTCTGGCAATTCCTAGCAAAAAGTCAATTCGATTCAATTAAAACCCAATCGCCTTGTAACAGTGTAATACTTACTTAGAGCAGTAGTATGTGGTGCGGCAATTGCCACACTTCTTTTCAGCGAATTCCCCGCATCTGATGCATTTGTTTGGTTCTGCCCCATTGGTGGTGGCCTTGTCGTCGGTGTCGCCATTCGATTGCGGCTCGTAGGCAGCCATCAAGTCGGTTTTGTACATCTCGTTGAGGCGCTGTGCCATAGTCAGGATGAAGTCCTTGTCCTTGGTCAGGAAGATCGATTCCTGCTTGTGGGCGATCTTCACAAAGCCACCGAACTTGTCGGCCGCCACCATGATGTTCTCGCGTATCTGGGGCAACTCCTCCAACAGCATGGGCTGCTTTGCTGCACCCAGGGGACCCGAAACGGCCAGGCGGCAAACGAACTCCTTGAGTTCAATTAATGGGGGCAACTGATCCAAAATAACGTCATTCAATAGGCCTTGGCACTAGGGAAAAAATATNTAATAGGCCTTGGCACTAGGAAAAAAATAAATGCATTAATTTTCAAAATTTAATTGGAGAAAAAGTCATGTTAAATTGAATAANCAATAGGCCTTGGCACTAGGGAAAAAATATAATTGCATTAATTTTCAAAATTCAATTGGAGAAAAAGTCATGTTAAATTGAATAAATCGTAGGTTTTTTTTAAATTTGAGTGAATTAAATGAGATGAGCACCTATCCGCACCACAATTTCAACGATTTTCCAATTCATCCACCCACGAAATGCATACACACTATCAATATTTGGCTTGTTTGTGGTGAATTCCTCAATCGGCGAGTAAAAATATGAAATTGTCAACAATGGCGGGGGTGAAATTGACAATGTTCGGGTTTCTCTTTGAGTTCACTTATCTTAATGGAGTTACTGGAAAACCCATTTATTTACTCACCCGTAAGAGCTGGGTGCGACGCTCATTGTTGATATCATACATTTCCATTAGATTTTTGTTGAATATTATATTGCGCAAGCAGAACCAAGTCTGGGCCTCATACTTGATCACCTTCTGCAAGTTGTCCGCACTGAGGGTCGTCCACTTGTCATCTGGCGAGGCGAAATGAAAAAGCACATGTTTGAAGAGAAAACTCAATGAATTGTGTGCTCGTCCTCACCGATGTACTTTTGCCAGCCGTTCTCGGTCTTGCGTTGCCACGGACGCATCTGCAACAACTCAATCAACAGCCATGGCAAATCGTGGCTGGTCACCAGGCGACTGGTGGCGCCCAACGTTAGGGCATCCGCATTGTCGACCACATAGTTGAGAATCGAAATGCAACGCAAGCCGATTTTGAAAATGATGTCGCGCTTCTGGCGTTCCATTTCGGACAGCACCGATTCGTCCACATCGAACTTGGACATGTTCTGCGAGTAACCAAGACTGCTCGGATTGGAAATCATTAGANAGTAACCAAGACTGCTCGGATTGGAAATCATTAGAAGTCAATGTGTGTGGACAAGCACAATGTACGATTGGTACCCACCTGACCAAACCGATGACCTGCGTGATGCCTTGCATGCAGTAGTCAATCAAGTCGATGGCCTCGTCCTTCAGGGCCTCACAGACGCTGCTGTGAAAGAGAGCGGTGTCCAGCAGAGCGATGACGGCTCCCTCATGATAGAACACCGAGTAGATCAGGAATGTGGCCTGAGGATTCGGATTGATGTCCAGCAGATGGGGCAGGACACGAGTCTTCCACAACATCACCGAATATGCCTCATGAATGAGCACCTTGAGTTTGTCCTGTGTGATCAACAGCTCCTTGACCTCCTCCTCGCGATGCTCGGCCGCCTCCAGGAAGGACTGGTGGCTCAGCTGAACAATCATCTCGTGAGTGTTGAACCATTGCGGCGAGCCGATGTCGACCAAATCGAATGGACGAATGCTCTGCACGTAGTACATCAAGTCTTCGGGATACACGAAATTACTCATGGCCGCAAACCAATTGGTAAACTTCTAAGAAATATGTGTTTT
>JXPZ01006005.1:0-11136 GCA_001014575.1 Themira minor
CTTCCTCTTTCTCGCACACCACGGTGGATTGAGTTGAGCTGGGCACAAATAGTATACCTTTAATTATCCAATTTATAATTGCAATTCAATTGGANGGTTGAGCTGGGCACCAATAGTATACCTTTAATTATCCAATTTATAATTGCAATTCAATTGGAAATGCAATATAAAAAATATCGACCCGGAACTTTTTCTACACTCTTGAAGCAGAAAAGTTCCATTTGAAACGAAACGACTGGGGTATTAAATTGCTATTTAATTGTTGACAATATGAAAATATTTCAAATTTTTATTTTCATCAGAGGGACCCCACAAATGGCTCATTAGAAGGCTATCGGCGAGAGGATGAAAAGTTACTATGGCTGTGTTGGTGCAAGTCCAATAGAATTTGAATGAGAGGCAAAAAACCGCCTAAGTCTCTCCAAAGTGATCACCAAATTTGCTCCCTATGCCGTGTATGAGCATTTTCAAATTTTTATTTTCATCGGAAACACTCAACGGTTGGCTGATTGCTGATTCTTCGTATTGATTGGAACATTTAGCTGTTACTCTTGCATCCTGTGATGAATAGTTTGACCATTATCGACACACCCCTTCGCATTTCCGCCGCCCGCCGAAATGCACAAGAGGGTAACGCGCTGTAGGGCGGCATCGAGGTGAGCCCATTTCATATGTGGCACGCTTTGAGAGGACGAGGTGTGCCCCCTTTTCACGATTCATAATTAGGGGTTCGTTCATTTCCGTTTGCGGCAAATTGAGGCGTCCCCGTTTGTTGCCATGATTTATTACATTAAATAAAATACAAATTGCCGTTCTGTGGCCACAGGCAGGCGGCGCAAATGCAATTTTCTGCGAACGCTAATCAAATTATTGTTGCATTCAAACTCGCTGCCACTCCGCTCTAAACTAATCAAATAATATTTACACAATTGTGCGGGGCCGCGGACGGAACACCAAGAAGCATGGCCGTGGCACGCCCGAATCGAGTTCGCCTCCCGTCCGTCCCCGACCGCACACTTTCTGCGGGACTTTTGTGCAATTGCATTTCGTTCGATAATGCGGCCGCCAGTGGGGAGCCCCCCTCCGCACCGCCCCTAGATTAGCACTGGGCCGGGGTGCCTTGGAATTCAATTTCACAAACAAACCCCGGACCATCGTCCGTTATCCTTCGTACGACACAGCGCAGTGCAAACAAGCCGCCAGCAGCGAAGGGCTGATACAGTTACAACGACGATGGCGGTGGCGGTGGCGCTGCAACGGAAACTTCTCTCCCTGTGACGGGTGTGACGGCTAATGGCCTGCCTCGTCGTTGCTGCGTTCCAGCTGGGGGTTCGGGCTGGGAGGCTGGGAGCTTTTATTCGTCGTCGGCCCTTAAAATTGATTGCGATTTTGCGAATGCAATTTTCGAGTGTGTTCTCTGGAATTGAGGTTAAGTGCGACGACGACATCGCCAACAACAATTCCGCTCATCTAGGATGAAAGTAACATCCACTGATTGCAACGCTAGTCCGCAGAAATCCATGTGCGAGAGCGCNGCCGCTCATCTGGGATGAAAGTAACATCCACTGATTGCAACGGCTAGTCCGCAGAAATCCATGTGCGAGAGCGCCGCAAATTAATAGGCTTGAAGACAGCCGCCCCAGCGTATTTAGTTGTGTTCGATTTGGGCATTCGTGAAGCGACACTGTCGCTGTCCGCTTATAATCTGGCTCATGTTGAGCTTTTCTGTGCAGTGAGCGACCTCCCGCGAACGGCGAGTAATTCGTAAATACGCATAATCTGATTACATGCTCGTACTTTTAGGCGGGGCCAACTTGTTGAGTGGGCATTCCGCTCCCCCCCAAGGCAGCACATAGTTTTGCATTTTGCGGCAAGGGCGTTAAAGCGTGCAGTGAATGGCCCAGCTAATTGATTGAATTAGTTGTTGCCTCAATGAGTCGCCCCCACGAAGTGGGTACAGCACAGTTTCCGTTCGTTTTTAAGGAAATTGAATTCCCCCGTACTGCAGCACACCCCGACTCATCGCTGTCATCAAATTCCGTCTAACTGTTATTAAATTGTCTGTCTGTTGTGATAAAGGGACAAAGCGGTCTGCCCCACACGATATTATAATGACACCGCAAAAACGTCCGAACGGGGGGCGCCCAAAACTTTGATCAACCCGCAGCGATTGTCTCCGCCACCGGCTTCAGTGTGGCCTCCTTTATTATCGCCGTGGCGCTCGACTCCCCGCCGTCGCGTCGCATTATGAATTGCTTACAACGGGCAAAGGTGACAAAGGATATCGCAGTTTTATGAGTTATCCTGACACTTTTATGTGCCTGCCGTGGCGGTGGCTGAGGCGAGGCTGAGTAATAAAATCCCATCACTGATAGATTTCCATTCATGGCGTTGTTTTCATTGTGCCCCGGCGGCAGACGACGGTCGGGGGATTTGCCGCCACAGCCGCTGAATGAACGAAAGCCCAGGGATACACGGTTGGAAGCTCCGGCTGGCTGACAGGCGAAGGGAAAAGCTAGTTTTAGTATCGTGGGGGTGTTTCGTGGGGAGGGGTTCGAACGCATTACCGGAAAATCATCGTAAATGGATTGCCATTGTTGTTGTTATTGTAATGCCGGGGATGGTGGGTTCCGTAGTTATTGTTATTGTGTCTGGACAAACACGTCCATGGCAGTTGCTCGATGACATTCGGAAATTTCGGAAATTCGGGAATTTCGATAACCGAACTGATTGCTCAGTGTCAAAAGACGACTACGTAGAGGGTACTTGAATGCGGTGACACAATGCGGGTGCGGTTGCACTTTACGGCAATCGATCATCCACGGAATCAACCGTGAACGGCCCAAGACCAAAGTTTTGGCGAAACTTCGCAGAGCGCCTGCCAGCGATGCAACTCGAGCAGACGTAATGGAGAACATAAAAGCGAAGACCCCAATTGATGATGGCATCAACTCGAGGAGACAAAAGTTACACCCCCGGGCGCGGGCCCGCATGGATTTTAGTGCCGTTATCGTTTATCATTCGCAGCCACACCACCCTCAGCCATCAGCACATTAACCAGCCGTGCGGGTCGGAGCTTTTACCTGACACCCGTCCAGGGGAGGAGTGATGCGTCCCATTCAATTTAATTCGTTTGCAACGGTCGAAGAGTTTGTGGAAGTTTTTTCCGGAGACCTGAGAAAGCGTGATTATCTACGGTGATGGTCAGCGATTGACTCCTTTCATTCAAAGTTGGTCTTTCTGGGGCTGTGTGGTGTTTGATGTGCGGCGTCCCGATTTGGTGGCGATTTATTCGTCACATTCGGAAGTGCTCTCGCAATTTATGGAGGAAATCCGTTCGCTTTTGCCACTACAACAGCTGAGCTCAGTGCCTGCAACAACCACAACAACAACAATGACGACGAATGTAAGCCAAAACCAGCCAAACANCCTGCAACAACAACAACAACAACAACGACGACGAATGTAAGCCAAAACCAGCCAAACAAATTTCAAGTTGAACGAAAAATATCAAACACACCCATTCGCAATGAATCATAACCGCCCCCGCCTCCCGGTCGCCCCGCAGCAAATCTATCTCGCATGAGGGGGGCCGTGCCAACGCCAGAGTCGATGAGGATTACGAGCGAGGCGGATTTATTGTCGAGCCAAGAGCGACTGATGGCAACTCTCTGAGCGAGCTGCCAGATCGTTGGAAAAATTTCGTGTTTTGGTATAGCAAATACCGATCGGTCGAAATAATCACACGCCCAGACGTACAGCATGCGGACTTGCATAAATCTCCATGCAGCGGGAACCTTAATGCAATATGTCAAAATTTAAAGACCCCCCGGAATGCATTTGCATTTATGTACTGAGTGTGTGGCGTTTGCAGCTGGGCCCAACTCAACTCAGCGCAGCGCAGTGTCGGCCATTGAAGCATCACAAACACAAAACCCATTTCGACAAGAGATAAAATTTCACTTGATTTGTGGCCATGGCAGTGGGCCGGGGTGGCTGTGACAGCGCGATGCGGGCCGTCACTGGCAGAGGGATGTGCGGAGGGACGTCAGCCTTCATGTGTCTGTCATTGATGTGTAGTCCGCCGCGCCCCTTGCCCGCACGAGGTAAACAAACTTACCACACATTAAATGGGATTTAATGGCGTTTAAACATTGCGGGAGGGGGCGTTGCGTTTAAATTCAATGAGCAACACCGACTCGCCTCTGGCAACAGTTAGCCGTCATCCCCTGTCGGTTAAATAATCATTGAGCTTTGGCGGTGTCATGAGCCAATTTCGGGTTTCCATTGAAACGCTTAAATGCCACAATCGAATGGGAAATCGCAATGAATAGGAGAGGGCGGCCAAATGGCCTCGACTCTAATCAAATGTCAATGCGATTTTTGAACAAGCTCATTTTCGGGGAATTGAAGAGTCCCCGTACAATGTCCTTGGACGGGTCTTTGCACGAGGTCACAACGAATTCGCTGTTAATTATATGCGATGTCAGCCCAAGGCTGGTGTGGTGATAACCACAACGTCAAATGCAGTCCATAAACGCGCACAGTTCTTAAGTTTCTCGCGAAATTGTAAAGCGAAAATGGCATGTCGGGAAATAATATAATTTAACGTACTTAAACGGAGGACCCTCAGCATATATCGATCTGTGGGTTGACCGCACTCTCTGTCGCATGTCACCGTAAAAGTTTTACGGCCTTCCGAATGCTCTCTCCCCCTCCGCACAGAGCAAATAAAATGTTGTGTCTGATTGCGTTTCAGGCGGCGCCCGCCCGCCACGTTCGCCTCAATTGCAAGTACGCATACGACGTGTGGAACGAGCGCCTGTGACAAATGCATTATTCGGGTCACGTAGCAGCCGAAAAGAAAGTGGAGCTCGCCCCCACTCGCCACACAAATGTGCCACTCTTGGTTTCAGGCGGAGCCCCAATAGACTCGAACATCTTGTGCTCCTGGAGATTCAAGGGTCCTCGGGCGTGTGTGTCCGGTGGCATAAGTGACTCCGTCTGTCCATTTGTCAATCTGCGATTTCCCATCGGCCGGTGGCACAATCTAGCGGTTTGCCGACAATTTCGGCAATTCCGTTTGTGGGAGGCGGAGCAATTGTATTGCAAACAATTTCGACCCCGTTTGAACAGCTCAAAGGTCCCCATTACTGGGTCAGTGGGTCAGCGCAAACGGGGTGCTTGGGGAATCGAAAGCACACTCGGGCATCACGGCTAATTGATACGCTCTCTGTGGGCACCCGATGAATTCCCAATGCGATGGCATGTGCAAAGACAATGACCGACGGCCGAACACCCCTGACCCATATGAGGGATTTCCAACGCATAGCCGGAGTTGGGTCGTCGGGTGGGTACAGCGGTTTGTTTTAGTTTTTTGGTCGCCGTTAGGTGTGTGTGTTCCCTCTGGGGACCGCACCTCGCCAGAACCGGGGGGGGGCGGCTCTTATTGTTGCAAGTTTTTATGCGCCGCGAATAATTTCATAAAATATTTAACCATGAACAGCTGCAATGTTTACTTGCATAATTAATGCTTCTTCGCGCAGTGCTCGCCGGGGCGCTCGCCGCGATGAAAGGACCACCGCGGAACGTACGTTCGTGCGGTGCAAAAAATTAAAAGGAAAACACACGCCACACTCCGGCGTCGTCGGCAAAGATGAACAGCAAACATAATTGAAAGAAGCATCCCGGAACGGTGGGGAGAGCGCAACAACAACAACAACAAACGAACCCAGCCACGAGCGTAGCACTGAAAAAACACACTCCACATAGAAAAACAAACAAACGAAAACAAAACCGACCGAAGCACCAGAGCCGGAGCCGGAGCCAAAGAAAACCCAAAGAACACACACCGAGCGAGGCGCACAAGACACAAAAAGCAGTACGCATTTTGCATGAATTAATTCAGACCGACACAAAATACCAAAAAAAAAAACACACAAAAATCGCCCAACCCACAAAAAAACAAACAAAAATTAAAGAAAAATACGAACAACTTTGCTCACTTGAAGGGAAAAGGTGGGCACTCCACAGAAGCAGCGCCTTTGAAGAAACTCAAACGCTCGGCCGTCATAAGCGAGACCACAAAAGTGTTTACCTTGCAGGTGCTCCTTTTTGACGTTGACGTGGACGTTGAAGTCCAACGGATTGCCCAACAGAGTAAACACCAAGAGAACGCATTGCCTGGACCCTGGCCCGGTGGGCACTTCCATTCATTTCAGAAAAGACTCTACTTGAAGGCAGCATGCTTTGATCCATGTGATCAAACTGCAATCGATGATCATATGCTTCCAACATGGCGTCTCTAACAAGATGGCGTCGCTTAGCGTCCATGACATGCTCATTCCGGAGGCATTTTGACAAAAAGATTCAGTCTTAATGCACCTCCAACATTTGTAGGGGGATTTCGCTAAAGCAGTGGCAATGACTCGCAATTAAAATTACACTTTCATTCAACTGTGATCTACCCCCTGCCGGGCTGGCGTTGCCCTGAACCATGCCACCGGCTATGCTTTAGATATGACTTTTTTGCCGCCTTGCATGTAACGCATCGGCTTCGAGTAATTAAAATAATGAAAATATGCTCTTTGCCAGCGAGTTCATCACGCCGCAAACGGCGCCAACAACACGTAGCCACAGTGAGACTAGCCGCGAAAAAATGAAACGAAAGCAGACCATTACATCGCGGCCATTCCAAGTGGTGGGTGGCTTTTTCGGTTTTTTTGGTGAAGGGCGGGGGAGGGGGCACCGTCGATTTGTATGAATCATAGGGCGGAGGGGGGCGGCTAAAAGTTGAATTAGACGGACACATCCCACATAATTTTCCCGGGCAGCAACTTCAATGGCCAACGGAGAAAACCGCCCGGGCGTGGGGATAAGTGAACAGATTGACGAGGACGAAACCGACCGAGGCAGAGGCAAAAACTTTTGAGTTGTTGTTTTTGTGGCAAGGAGGCACAGTGCAATGTTCGCAAGGATAAAGCATAGAAAAACACCAACAACAACAACAACCAACCACAAAGTAATAAAAAGAAAAGCAACAAAAAGTGTGGGGTGTGGATAAGACGACGCAAAAATGAAGTCGTGCATTGAAGCATTTTTTATGACTGCTGACATTTCGCATTAAAGCAAAGACCGGCAAACTGGAATGACATTAAAGTGGTTCACTCACTAAAATGGGCGTGGCAAACGAATCAACGAAGGGCAGTTTTGAGTGTGAATGACCTCCCTTCCTATGGCCCCCCATTCATTCGCTTAAAAATTTCCTCTTAAAGTAACATATTTCATGTCCAGTTCCCTTTCCCCTATTTGTGCCAGTCAAGGAAATCAGTCAATAAATACGTTTCGCAAAGAAATTNTCCAGTTCCCTTTCCCCGATTTGTGCGAGTCAAGGAAATCAGTCAATAAATACGTTTCGCAAAGAAATTCCCCACACGAGAGAGACAAACTGCACTGCATACCGCCTTTGACGAGCATGCCGAGCTGGAATTTTTGCCAACATTAGGACATTTTTCCCCCAGCATGCATGCGGAGAATTCGAGAGCATTGTCGTGAGCTTGCAGTGTACGCCCGGTCGACCCGAGAGCCGAGCTTGCATACCACAGTTGCAGCAAATGTGACGAATGAGCGACGAGTGTGTGGCCAACGCTAATGATACTTTCATGAGCGTCTTCCCGGCTACCCCCGGATGCTTCGATACTTTCACTTGATAAACTTGAGAGAATCCGAAAATTGTTGAACGGGGGGAGGGGGAGAATGCTGGGAAACCGTAAGGTAAGTCGCAGTTTTGAAAGAAAATTAGNAGAAGCATTCTCGACCCCGGATGTCGTCGTCATCGTTGTCATTGTGCTTTAAAAACGCCACGGAATGCATGCAATTTTGATGAGACTTTGTTTGGCGATAATCCGCACGAAGGAATAAGGACGTGTGTCCTTAAGTAATTTGCTGCAGCTTGTTTATGAAAGATTGCGCTCTCAGAGACGCGACACAGATTTGCCACCCGGCCACCGCGATGACAGTGCCGTTTTAGTTTAGCGCTTTAGCGGCAGTTATTCGGATGCTCACGACAATTATTGCACATTTTAAAGACATTTCTGAGATTGCCCCGGAATGCCGAAGAGCTGCATTCAAACGAAATGGCGGGCCCTCGGAATGCTACCTGAGATCTGTCCTGCTTAATGGCACTACAAAGAAATGCGAGCCATCCTCTTTTTTTTTGTTGGGGGGAGTGGGGGTCTAAGGGCTCATAAAAAGCAAAGCGGAGAGTCGTAAAACTGATTTACGCTTGAAATCTTTACAATTCCGGTCGGTCAATGTTCCCGAAAACGGACCGTGCAGCGAAATGCCGAAACGAGGGAGGATGCAAATGGCAAATGGCAAACGGCAAATGGCGAATGAAAGTCNAATGCGTTGAAAGTCAGCGAAGAAATGCGAGGCGAGCAGTCAACCCCGAACAGCATTCAAAAGTTATGCACTGCAAGTTTTTGTCGTCCTCGAAGTGCTCATCGCCAGACTCAGCGAAATGCAATGAAATAAAACGCAATGGCCATCCGCCGCGCTGGTAGTGATCTTAGGGATTAGCACGCGGGGCAAAGGCCACCCGCCCGGAAAATTATCCCGTGTTTTGATAACGTTATCTGTGACCCCAGATCTTCGGCGAGGATCTCAAAACCGAAACCGACGAGTGGGCGGCGGGCCAAAGGATTTCCGCGTTTCGTTTCCGCCATGCCGGGTGTTCATTTCGTTTGCGCGGCCAAGTTGTTGACGTTGTTATGGCATTTCGTAATTCTTTGAGAATTAATTTTAATATTATTAAAGAGTTGTACGTCCCTCACTAATTGCAGTGCCTTTTCGACGGTGTTCCATTTGTATGGGCACTGCAACAAGAAGCAAAGCGCTGCAAGGACCCTAAGAAGTCATTAAGATATTTAGATTATCCCCGGCCAGCAGGAGCGTCTCCTATGTGTGACGCCGGATGGACATGCAAATGAAATTACAAACTCGAATTAGCGTAATTCACAGCGCAGCGGCAGCCGGAACGAAATTCATCAACGTGCAGCGGCTCCGCTGAAAGGCCAACTAATGAAGTCCGAGGCCGTTGTTTTTGATTGCAAACAAGATGCGCGACGCGTAATTACTGCAATTTACGCATTTCATTAAGAAGCAATCGCTCAGCGGCATTTCGGCAGAGCTCATTAGCCGCTCGGAGATTCGTTTGGGAAGCAGCGGGCATTTACCGTATTTTCTCACGCGCGTCGCTTATAACGGTAAGTGCTCGTAATAACGGTATTGTGGTAAAACTCCGGGGGCCGACCAACTATTGTCAATTTTATTTATCTACTTTTCACATCGTCGCCCCCAGAGAGTGTTTCACTTTTTTGCACTTCGCCCGCAAAAAAGCGCTCCTGTGAAGGGCGTTTGAACTTTTCAATCGATAGATAAGTCGGGCGGCGCCATTGTGCGAGCACGGCGAAACTTTTCGCGAACATTTTCTTTTGCATAATTCCCATGAATGAACGGCGCGCAGCGTCTTCTTTTGGTTCGTTTGAGTCTCCTCTTGCATTTAATTGAAAGTCAATTGTTAAGTGAAATCCAATCTAAAGTTTCCGTATAAATCTTGCCATCCAAGGGGCACACACAGTCTGCTGCTGTCGTCGCTTCTTTTATTGGCGTTAATGGCAGCAACGCGGCCACTTCATCTTCATGTCGTCGTCGTCGTCGTCGTCCGGGTGGTCGTGGTCGATTTTTTCAATTATCGCACTTACAAGAAAGTTGGCACGTGCAAACTAGCCGACAGAGAGCCTAACATATGGCCGGACGAGGGGCAGCACGCACACACAATTACCCACGATGCAACGTTGAACGTGCCCACCGACCAACTCCGACTTCAACGCCAAAGTGCGAAACTTTCTTGGTTTTATCAACTTCAGGGCTCCCCTCTCCCTCTCTCATTGGCTCTCAATCAGTGTCACACAACAAGACTCATCGCAACGTCTTGTCTGTGCCGCGCGACTGCCAACAATGGCCCATTGATTGTTCAACAACTGCATTCTCATATCCGATGGCCGTCCAACTGACCCAAGAAAACATGGCGACAGGTCTGACGGAAGCGCTCCCACACGCCACTCGCTGCGAAACTGGTTGCTAGTTGTAATGGAGGCATCACTCGTCACTTTCAATCGACCGATTGCAAAGCCCAGCCACATTCTAAGGCCTTTCCACATAGTTCCCACGACGATAGTGTTGAGACTGGGAGGCAACAAAACGCTTTCGAATTGAAGAAATAATGCAACTTTGGACATCCACAGGGAATTGCTTGCCGCCGTCATGTAACGCGGAAACTTTGCCGCTCCCCATGGACGGGTTTGATGGACATGCACATGGACGAGGTGCAGGGCCACGGCAGGGCTTTCGTATTGCAAAAAAAAACCGGATGATTCTATGAATTTTGATCACGCATTTTCCCACCGGCCACGTCTTGCGAAGACGCTTCAGACGCATTTCCAAAACGCCACCACCAACTACTTTGTTGCCACAACGTGGATAATCTTGTTACAACTAAACAGAAACAACAAATTTGTGGAAATCTCCCCCCAGCCGATGAGATGAGTAATTGTCAGGGCATGTTGTTCGTGGCGTGCGAGAATTGATGGATGTCCGAGCGGGCGGACAGCCGCATGGAAACCAGACGCCGAGCGCGAATTGCAAATGCAATTTTCTGCTTCATGTCCAATGCAGACACCTCCGTGCCCTGCACAATGGTCCGTCGATAAACTCGCCGCTTAGACGACGATGCACTCAGATTTGTGTGCTGCCAATTGCCCGCCCGCCCACTTCAAGGTGGCAACGTGTAAACAATGACGGTGAAAAGATGAACAATGCCGGAGCAGTGCATGGGGCGAAGGGAGCAACGCAACTATAACAGTGATAGAGCAGCTGTGTGGGGCTTCCGGCACTGCTGCTTGGCCCGGCCAGCAGTCGGTCGTCTTAACAATGACTCGGCGTTCGCATTCTAAAGTAGCATCCGTTCTATAAAAATTTTCCAAGCACACTAGTCACTCAGCAAGAGCCAACGAAAACGAACCGAAACCGCGATGACCGACGTTGGGAAGCACTACAGCGAAGAGCCTAAAAGTA
>JXPZ01006006.1:0-10000 GCA_001014575.1 Themira minor
CACCACGCCGATCAGCTGTGTTGCGGATAGCAGAATTGGGCCTTAGTTTAAGGATATATGTTTGAAAAAACCTTGGTGGGGAATTGAAATTAGAGTTCTAAGCAAGTTCACATTAGAGAGTCAAAGTGGCAACTACGGAAACAAAATAAAAGTACATAATTTAAAAGTACCACATATTCACTTATTTTCCAACGGGGAAATCAACCACCAACCTAAGAAGTCACCAAGTCGTGGACACCGTTCAAGTCACAAAATTCGGAAGTCGACGAAGGCAGAACAATAACAATACAGCTCTATATGCTGATGACTCGGCTTTGATAACATCGGGGAAGGTATCAAATGCTTTAATAAAGAGATTGAAAGCTGCATTAGTTTGTACAAACAAATATTTCAATAAGTGGAAAATCAAAAAGAACCACGAGAAGACCAAAGCCATCTGTACAAAAAGCTTCTATTCAAAGAGCAAATTGAGTCCGCATGTAATAAAGCAGTCAAATGTGGAAGAGCACTGTTTCCTTTATTAAACAAAAAGTCACAATAAAGTCACGATAAAAACAAATTATTGCTGTATTACTCTTGTGTCCCTCCGATTTTAACATATGGCTGTCAGATTTGGTTTGACAGAGCATCTCCGTCAAACAGAAATAAAATACAAGTGATCCAAAATAGGAACTTAAAAACTGTGTTCAATCTTTATTACAGATTTCGCACTTATCTACTACACAAAAGGTATAAAGTAAGGTTTTTGAACGACTTTATCAAAAGCATTGACCAACGTTTTGAAGATCGAATCAGATCCTCTAACATTGACATTATAAGGAACTTACTGAACTAAATTTTGTTAAATTCTATTGCTTCATTCAGTGAAGCTTTACTAATTTAATAGAATNGATCGTAAGTTTCCTTAACTTACTTGGAGGTTTTTTACAAACTTTCCTCCAAACTAGAATATTCCAAGTGCGCTTTTAGGTATAAGTATGCTAACTTTTGCTGTAAACCTATTGTTAATACTCAAAATTAGTTTTTAATTTTTTTTTTAATATAATTCATAGTACCTGAAATAAATATAAATGAATGAAATTAATGAAATGAATGAATGAAATTTGCAAAAAGAGATGAGGTAGACATGCCATTTAAAAGTTTGCGTATACAGTGGCAGTAAAAAATAAGTAAACAAGAACGATCACTGTTTGTTTTTGGTCATAAAATAGTTGTTGTTCATTGGAAGTGGATAACCGACAATGTTTATATTCCTTTATGTTATATGAAGAGATGGTCGTAAAAATTTATTAAATTGAATCACTTGTTTAAGAGTTGTGAAGCTTATAAGACGCATTGTCGAAAATTGAGTAGTCAAAAATAAGTAAACAAGCTTTTATTTTAAACTTAAACATTAAACAAACGCCTGCCGCTATTTTCAAAGTTGTAAAGGTATACAAGAATGAGAATAGAATACATCGCAATTTTTCTAAAGTGCAGAAAAAGAACTGTCTATCAGTACCCGATAGACTAAGTATATTGTCCCAAAATAATGGCGAATGGATATTGTCGTTAGTGATCGGCTTTTTACTTATTTTAGACGCATTAATTTGTGAGGTCGTTCACTATTTTTAACATTTGCTTATTAAAAATAATAAAAATTTCATTAATTATATCTATTTTGTTATTAAACTGTTGATTATATATAATGACAACTGGAAACAAAATAATATTTAATTTGGATGTTAAACATAATTTAATATTGAGCTGAGCCTTGCTTACTTATTTTTGACTGCCACTTTACAGGAAATTTCAGATAAGCGGTCTACAATAGACAAGGTTAACCTAAAACATATAACTGATTTCAAACACAAACAACAGTTAGAGGAGCTTATTAACAACTATAAACCAAACAGAGAAATCATATCACCAGTGGCATGAAAATTATTGTAAAGGACGACATCCCAGTCTTTCAACATCCACGTAGAACTTCACTCCTTCACCAACGTATTATAGAAAATCAGGATCAAGATTGGATCAAAGAAGAGATTGTAGTTCCAAGTTATTCTGAATATGCCCCACCAGTTTTTTTAGTGACAAAAAAAGATGGCTCGAAGAGGTTATGTTGCGATTAGAGGATGTTGAACCCGAAGATTCGCAGGGATAATTTTCCGATGGCTATAATAGATGAGGTATTGAGTAAGTTGCAGGGAGCCAATATTTTTTCTACAATCGATTTAATGAATGGTTTTTTCCATGTCCCAATAGATGAGGAATCAAGAAAATATACAGCTTTCGTGACTCATCATGGTCAATATGAGTTAGTGCAGTACTCCGCGAATCAATTCAACAAAAGAAAATAGTTGTATATATGGACGATATAATAATTCCAACTGAGAATGAAGCATCGGGACTAGAAATATTCAAAGAATTTTTATCGATAGCGACTAGAGCAGGACTACGTATTAAATGGGAAAAAGCACAGATCTTACAGAAGATTACGTTTTTGGAATATGAAAATCAGGAAGGTACAATAGCTCCTTCACAAGACAAAATAAGAGCAAAAAAGCAATCACAGAGGTGCATACAGAGGGTATACTTATGAAAATGGATTCAGATGATCAAGCATTCCACCCAATCGAATTTATGAGTAAGTAAAGAGGAGGAGAAATATTGTTCATATGAGCTGGAAGTATTAGCAGTAGTTAATGCCATTACAAAACGGAGGATGCTTTTATTAGGAGTAAAATTTAAAAATATTACAGATTGCACCGCATTTACTAACACGATGAAAAAACAGGATGTTCCACCAAGGATAGCAAGGTGGGCAATGTTTTTAAAAGAATTCAACTACGAGGTAGAACATAGGGCAGGAAGTAAGATGAAACACGTGAACGCACTCAGTCGTTTATCATGTTGTTTGATCAAGAACGCAACGAAATATCGTTTGAGGGAGGCACAGAATAAAGACAAATGGATTAAAGCCGTCAAGGATATTATTGCAAGTGGGAATAATTACAAAGATTATTATACTAGGAATGATATTCTCTTCAAAAACGAAATACAGGTGATATTAGTGGTACCAGAGGTAATGCAACACGAAATTATTGAAAGGCCACATAGAGAAGGCCATTTTGGAGCAAAAAAGACAAAAGAAATAATCGAGAAATCATATTATATTCCGGATGTACAACAAAAGATAGCAACTTATCACATTGATCACGTAGGCCCACTTACTGAGACAAGGAAAATGTATAATTACATACTTGTAGTTATAGATGGGTTTTCGAAGTTTGTGTGGTTATACCCCACTTAGTCCACAGGAACGGTGGAGGAGTCGATAGACTCCAGAAACAAGGGGCAACTTTCGGAAATCCGAGGAGGATAATAACGGACAGAGGAACTGCATTTACGTCAGCGAAATTCAAAGATTATTGCGAAAAAGAAAATATACAATTATTACACATAGCGACAGGTATCCCGAGGGGAAATGGACAGGTGGAAAGAATCCAAAAAATAGTATTACCAATGATCAGCGAATTGTGTCCAGACAATCCAAGCAAATGGAATACAGTGATAGATAGAGATACTACTAAATGAGAATTAAAGCTCAAAAGCTCAAAACAATATAGAGAAGATCCAAAAAGAAAACCGTAACAACTTTAATGCAAAACGCAAATCAGGCACGGATTATCAGATTGGGGATCTAGTTGCCATTAAAAGGACTCAATATGGAACGGCTAAGACGTTGCGGCCAAAGATTTTAGGTCCATATAAAATATGCAAAAGGTTAAATCACGGCCGTTATGAGGTCGAAATGATAGGTAATGAAGAAGGTCCAAAAAGGACAACAACAGAAATGGAGTTTATGGAGAGACGAATTGGAGGACGAATGTGGGAATGGAACATTAGGAATAGGGAAATGACAGATGAGAAGGCATATTGCGCGAGGAACGAATAGAATGGGGCAGTCGTAAGTTTGTCGTAGATCAGAGTATTTGATTTCTTGAGAGTTGTATTCACTATTAGTTGGCTTGAGTTGAATAAAGATAACATTGCACTTAAAAATGGAGAAATAATACTAGAACTACTATAATAGTGATTTGAAATATCTTAAACTGCATAAGCATTATAAAGCTGTTATTTTAATCATTTGTAATACTTTAAACTTCGAAATAATAATAATCTACTATTGTATTCATTGTAAAACTTAAAACTACGAAACAATAAACTATATAATGACAATACCACATATATTATTGTCTATTAAGTTGTAGTCCAAGTCCATGTTGAGGCATATTCTTTGAGCCATGTTATTTTGCTTGCTGTTGTGTTTCTTTGTAATTTTTATTTGTGTTGTTTGTTGTTGTAATTGTATTGAATGTTTGCGGTATTTCTTTTTTGTTTGTTGTTGTATCGTTTGGGCTTGGAGTGTGTGTTTCGTTTTTTTCTTTTGGTTATAATTGAATATGTTTGTGTTCTGATGTTTCTTTGTTCGTAAATTTGTGTGGCTCTTTTGTGGGCTAGAAGTATTTTTATTGGCGTTAATTATTTTTGTTTTTTAAATATCGGGCAGTTTCTGTAGATGTTGGTGTGGTCAGTCGGTGTGACGCCGTTTGTAACGCAAGCGTTACATTGTTTCGTGTTGTTGCATTTTTCATTCAACACTTCATCTAAGTGTTTTATTTGTCCGCAGTTTAAAGAAATACTATTAAGTTTGCATATTTGGGTTGTGTGGCCGAATTTAAAGCAGTTCATGCTTCTTAAAGGGTCTGGTATATATGGACGAACGTTGATTTTTTGATAACCAACGTATATGTTTGTTGGTAACGTTGGTGAATCGAATGTGAGGATTATGAGCCCGGTTTCATTTAAAATATTGTCCTTTTTTTTTAAGATTTATTAAACTTCTGTGATGTTTTGTTCGACAAGCTCATTTAGTAATAATACTTCTTCGGTTATATTCCTTAGATCGTTACAATATATGACTCCTCTAGATGAGTTGAACGTATGGTGCAGCGAGATTCGTTTCGTTTTTTGTTTTAATAAGAATGGTTCCATTTTTGAATGGAACAATTGACAATTGATTTTTTTAAAAGGAACGGCGAAATTGTGGACATGTCTTTTTCTTTATCTTTCCTCATCATTATGAGGTGTTTAGGGCCTGGTGTTTTAAAGATCATTTTTTTTTTTATAGGTCCCACTGTTATGTAGTGGGCCCTGCTGGACCGCTCATATTGATGTTGTTGTTGTTGTAATTTCTTTATGCTTTGTATTTTGGTTTTGTATGTTTATTGGGGGATTATGTATGCGGATTAAGTGACTTATGTGTTGTTTTGTTTTGGGATTTTGCGTTGCGTTGATTGATACTGGAATTAAAATTACACTATACTATATAATTACTATATTTTCATTAAGGAACAATTTTTTCTCTAGATCGTTATCTGACTAGATATTTGTAAGGTCGATATTGGAATGTTTCTATTTTGGAATGTTTCTATTTTGAGCGAAGATCTCTGTATAATAGGGCATATAATATTCTTTGCAGATTTTTGTAATGAGTAATCTGTGTTTTTAACGACTGTCATTCTTTTTGTGTTGGCTAAGATGTCTGTTTCATTTATTGAAAGCTTAGTTGTTTTTGCAGTATATATAAATATATAGTTTTGTTTTGTTTTGTTATTATTTACGCAAAATTATATGGAATTGTTATTTCACAACAATACTTGCAAAAAATCGTTCTGACAACAACATTTCAACACCCAATGTGCCGCGTTCTATGACGATGGTTGTTGTTGTTTAAGAAGTTCCGTCTGAATGTAGTACATTTAGTTATCCTTATATTTTGTTTTTATTTATGTTTTTAATCGTCGTTGGGTTCTGTCTCCAGCTGCAGGAAGAAAGTTGTTTTTGAAAAGGTATTGTATGTACTACGTTACCAAAACGTTCTAAAGAATTATTTTTAACATAAAGTTAATCAAATGCATTGTAATGATATATAAACATTTATGGGGAGGATTGCAATGGATTCCTGAATTTTTAATTTATTTAATGGGAAAATCGCTTCTTATGGGTTATGAGGGGACAACTCGGTAAACTGAACACTTTGGCATGTAAATGTTTGACGGATTGTAGGGTTTGATGGGCTGTTGGGTAACTATTTGGTGATGCTGTACAGACGTTGGATTAAGAAATGGAAATAGGCGACAAGCCACATGTGGCAAAATTCATAAAACCTCCTTAACTGCAAGGATGTCAAAATAGAAAACTGTCTCACCTAAAATGTCGTTCGCTACAGTCGTCCCCTCAAGAACCACTTACACTTAGCAACCAAATTCAGCTGCAATAACAGAACCAAACCATGAAAACCAATCTGAGAGCATAACTCAAAATCAATATTTTTTTGATTTTATTAAATATATATCATATCACATTGTTTGTTTATTCTTATTCTAATTATGAGACTAACTGAAGTTTTACAGCAATTATAACTTTTTAAATATATTGGTAATGCGATTACCAAAATCAATATGAAAGTAACGACATGCATTAATCAACGGAAATAATGAAATAGTTAAGCCATGATGAACTATGTGACAGTTCTGTCGAAGATAGAAAAGTGAAGTGGTCCTCCATCAACATGTTAGGACATTTTTGGACTTTTCAAACTCCTCATTCTGTTATTGACACAGGATAAGGGTTCATACCTTCTTTTGTTAAGATGTAACTAAAGTATGGTGTGCCTCTTTTTTTTAATAATATAAAAGGCCACAGAGTGTTATGAAAGCAGCGAGGCAACGTCTTTCTCTGCAATTAGGATTTAAGATAACCTTTAGCCAAATCTAACGAACTGAAATATTAAAATATTCCAGCTTCCGTATTTCCAATAATTCCGTCTATATTATGTCCGTCTATTAGGAAAACTATATATTCTTACTTTTCAGAAATACAACATTAAAAATTATCGCATGAGCCGGTATGTCAAAATTACTGAATTGTATTTTTTATAGTATTATAAGGGATTTACTCAATAGAAAATTTCATTGTGAGAGCGGCCACCAAAACGCAATTCTATTCACATGATTTGTTTATTTAGTCGCATTTAATGAAAACCTGTCCCTATATATTTATGGGATATGTTATGTGCTAATGACAGAAAATGAGCTGCCGTCACTTCAGTTTGGTCGCCAAACGATCTTCAAATGAAGTAAATCACATTCATGGAAAAATATCTGGGCGGGGCAATTCTTGTGCCTCCGCCTCACCACACCATGCAGAATGATCGATGTCACTCATGCAGTTATTAATACATTAACATGAATTATTTCATCACTATTCGGATAGTTTACGATTTTCTCAAAGAAACTTGATACCACCGTAATTTTGAAGGTTGTTCATTTTATAATTGTGCACAACTTCTCAGACTAAAACAATTGTATAACTTATTGAAATACATAATAACAAAATACAACAGTGTCCACCGATATCTCAAAGAACCAAAGTGACCTGTGTAAAAAGATGGGCACCGCAATAATGTTTTGGCGTTTGACTGCAAGGTGGAACTCTTAAAGTGTACTAATTTTGTTTGGTAATAAATTGGATATTTGTATTTATGAAACATGCACTCTACGTGCAGAATCGTATACGCGTATCTGTGCCCTGTCCCAATTCGAGTCCGAGTTCTCCACATGTTGTTTCAACTGCATACCTATGGAAAGAACATCAGCGGGTCGCGCCATCTGCCCTTTATCTTACGTCAATATTATCGTAAGCGTAAATACATTTTCTAGGTTTCATTGAGGGAAGAGATTTATATCAAAAATGAGTTGATTTATTTTATTTTATTTGACTCTTAAGTTGATGTTGTGCTAATTTTTATGTTTGAAAACAATTATGTGACAAACTAAAATATACCTACCAGAGAACGGCAAGTCGTATGTACAAAAACGTTCATACGCCAAAACAGCTGAATATTCATGCCTTCGGCTCAACCGATCAAACTTGCGAACGTGCACGAATTCACTGTTGAGTAAAAATCACTTCACGTACGTGAGCATTTCTGCCTTGGTAAATATAATCATGCTCATGTTCAAACCGATCATATCGCGTATTCCTTCTTTCTCCTCAAAAGTGAACTAAAATCAGCTCATGTTTGTGCATGTCCACATATTGACTTCATCTTAGTGTAGTAGTGCAGAAGTTACACAGGGTTCTGTACTATCTCCCACACTGTACTCTATTTACTAAGAGACAAGACTGTGAAATGTGCAGGAACACTTTTCCCTCTATTAAGATATATTAACAAGATCTAAACTGAACTTGAAACAAATTGGTCATTTAGAAAATGTGCATAAGGCCAGTTTAAATAATTTACCCTGGAGATAGAACGATAGATGAGGTAGTAGAAAACCTCATCAGATGCTTTGAAGATAGATGTATATCGTAATATATCTTAATTTAATAATAAAGAAGTATGACCAGCTGTCCATGATGAGGAGTCGTAGTGTTCTTATTCGTATCAGGACGAAATTAGTGCTGATTTATTTGTCGACTTATACTTCCTTCTAGGTGTAATTAAAGTAATAGTCGACAACTATTTGTCAACAACTGTCAGTCACAAAAAAACATTTGGATAACTACGGTCTGCAGTTGCTCGATCTAAATTTTTGTCGTCCCTTCACAAATGCATAAACAACTGTGTCTACATTCGTATACAACTTTCCGATTTGCAAGAACATCTTGTCCAAAATATAGTTTTTAATGTTGAAAGATATGGCACTACTTTTTTCATGACCACAGTTGTATATTTTTTATCAATCTTTATAGGAAATTTAATTACAGAAAGATACGAATTTCTTGGCAGCTCCGATGACTTCTGCGATAACAAGATTACCATGATGAAATTTATTTATATTACTTGACATGTAGATTGTTGTTTTTCAAAATATACCAAAACAACTATAAATCGAGGACTCACTCATTTCAAATGTTGCCTCCTGAAAAAACGAATCAATTACATAATTATTTTGTTATCTAGCATTAAGAATCAGTTAATCAAAAGCAGTCAATAGTACTTTGGAATTATTATGATTATTCAAATCTACATTCACATTAAATAATTGAATAAATTTTCAGAGGATTTACAGAACAAAAGTTCGCACTAGTTAAGAAAATTCATAGACTTCGTTGACGACACTCAAATGCCCACATGCATAAATTCTATCGCTACGAAACAATTGATTCATTTGTAGGTCGCTTGAGTGTGTAATTGTTCTCCAAATGCAGAAAGTCTTCCTTCGGATTTTAAATAGACTTAGCCTATAAGATACATAAATATATAACTATGTTTTTAAAGTTTATTTTTTTCTCACAAATGCGACCAGAATTTATTGAAGGATATTAATTCAATAAGCATGCACAACGTCTCAGACAACAACTGCCATTAGCAAAACCGCCCATAACTAGGGTTTAGTAAATTGTTAACACTGACATTTAGGTTGACATGTAAGTATGAAAGCAGTGCAACGTTGTATTTGTCATGATGGTAGGGTAAACTGACACACAAAAATATCCAAAATTCGTTAGTATTTACTATACGAGTCAATTCGGGGTGAATTTGGTGGCACCCTCGACAAATTTTTTGCTACCGCTTTATTACTGAACTATATTTTTCACAAGGGATCGATAAGTTTTAGAGTCAACAACTTATCGATTATTATTATGGATTATGGTTTTTATTATGGATCTTCTTCCTGGAAGATTTCATTTTCAGTGGAGTCCATCATTAATTGAATAGCTTATCGTTTTCTTAAATAAACTCAATACGCCCGGAATTGATTGAAGCATTTTTATTTTATAATCATGCACAACGTTTCGGACAATATAAGCCATTAGCCAAGGCGAGAGCACTCATGACGAATGATTTGGAATCTGTTAACACTGACACCAGAGCAAGACTTTTAGGTTGAAGAAAGTGCAGTGTATACTGTATACTGTGTTTACAGCCATGGTGAACAAAACG
>JXPZ01006030.1:0-16238 GCA_001014575.1 Themira minor
ATTATAGATATAATATTATATATATACTTGGTTGGTAATACATTAATTTCCTTGTATGCACCGATTGTAGTTGGATGATTTACTAGAAAAAAGACGAACTGAATTAGATGCAGTAATTGAGTTCGCGATAGATGACAGCTTTTTAGTTCGCAGGATTACCGGTCGTTTGATACATCAACCTAGTGGGCGGTCCTATCATGAAGAATTCGCACCACCTAAAAATCCAATGCGTGACGATGTAAGGATGATATATACTGCATTGTTAATATTCTTCGTAATAATACTGTAACATCTACAGGTTACTGGTGAACCATTAATACGTCGTAGTGACGACAATGCTGAAGCTTTGAAAAAACGTCTTAAATCATATCACGATCAAACAAAACCGTTGGTTGATTATTATGCTCTTAAAGGATTGCACTTTAGAGTTGATGCCGCAAAGAAAGCAAGCGATGTTTTTTCCACTATTGACAATATATTCCAAAAACAACGACAAATTAAGGCTCAAATTTACTAACACAGCAATGTGCAATTACAATTTTTGAAGAGGACATGCATTTTATATTTAGAGTATTGATAAAAATGCAAATGTAAATTTGAAATTTTTGATAGTCTATAAATAAAATGAAAACATATAAATATGTGGTAAAAGAAGTATTCTAAACCATTGAAAGTATTAACATGGTCCTGACTGATGCTTTGATACAATTTGAAACATGTAGCTATGATGAAAATTTTACATTTGCATGTAAATTTTCTTAAAACTAATGGGAGATTTATATAGTTTCCATTTTTAAAATGCCTTGTAATGTAATTGTATACTGACACAGAGTAAAAAATTATAAACTATAATTTGCTCTGTTGTACTAGCTGAATAGGCAAACTTTTTTACCCCAAAACAGCATCCCAGATATTTTTAAAATTTCTTTCTCGCGGGTATATTCGCAAATAAATTATAATCTTTGGGTAACCTAAACAAATTAAGATTGGAACTGATAATATAGCAAACCAAAAAAATTTTCAATTGTACGGAATCGTAAAATAAATTACTTATACCGTTAAGATTGGTGAAGGTGGCAGAAATATGAATTTTTATATATTATGATTATAATGTCAGTACCATAATATGTAAACCCAGAAATCTATTTGTACAAATATATCTTCAAAAAACTATTACTGAATAACTATCTGAAAATAACCTGCCGGGGAATATCCAAATGGACCATAATTTTGCCCTCGACAACGCAAAGTGTTTACTTGAACCCTTTTTTTTTAAGGTGTTAATCTTTCGATTTAGATATGAAGCATAATCTCAACAACAAAACGCTTTCATTCCACAAAAATTTGTACAATCCAAACGACTTTGAAGGCAATCATTAAGAGTTCACGAAGATAACGCCGGATTCAACCAGTCACCACAAGTTCTGAAATGCAGTTAAATGAAAACGAAGTAAAAAGAAAATCATATAGGAAGTCTAAGAACAAATAAAGTTTCTTATTACACCTATGGAAAACATTTTTTTCAACATTTTAAATTGAACCAGAACCGTTCAATTTCTTCCCATATATATTAAAAAAAAAATTTTAATTTTTACTTAGTTTTTATTTCACATGTCTTAGACCTGTTTGGCAACATTATTATTCCATTATTCTTGTTATTTCTANCCTGTTTGGCAACACAAAGTACTAGGTTTGAGTAGCATAGCTTTTCAACCCGAGTGTACCAGTCTGAATTAAAGATTGTCTGTAATATTTCGGATTGTTGATTGATAGTAACATATAGCATGGGTGCAAATACACTTTCTTGGAGAAAGCCAACTTCTATTCTATGTAAATTTGTTCATATGGCATCGTAATATATGACAAAAAAAAATATTTGTTTATTCCATTATTCTTGTTATTTCTAATTTTANTTATTATTCCATTATTCTTGTTATTTCTAATTTTAAAATTGTTTGTACATATAATATTTTTTGATAAAAATTCGATTTTTCCAATCAGCACGCTCATCAAAGAGAAATAATGAGATATATCATAACATTTCAAACATGCAAGGTAAACACTTAGTGTGAGGTGACCTGAACTGCAGAAATCGTCTTTGGAATTGCGTCAAAGCAACACACAGCAACACTGGGGCAACACAATTTTAAGAGTAGAAGAACAAGGAAAACTATCCATATTACACTCAAATCCACAAACATACAAACAATATAACGAAAAACTCAACTATTGACATGTTCCTAACAAATTCGCCCAACCACTTCATCGTTTCCATTGCCGTAAACGACCCTTCATCCGCTCATCTTTCAGTACTAACGAAGTGCAATGTCAACCCATCTCGAGTCAGTAGATCCTACTTGCACAAATCAAAGTCGACCATTAAAATAAAAGGTTCTTAGCCAGCAAAATAAGACAAATAATAATTTCAAATGTACTCCAACAATAATATTTTATGAAGGAATGTAGAGCTACATCCAATAATTAAATGCCAGCATTTGATTGAATTGGACCATTTTGATAATGACAGTGTCAGATAAGGCTTAAGTGTTTCAAATTCAAAGCAATATATTTTAAAAATAGAAATACAAAAAGTTAAAAATTATGCGAAACAAACGCCTTAAACTTCACTGGGTTTTCCAATCTTTTCGCCGTTACCAGTATATTTTAGAGTAATTTCAAGGTAATAATTAGTTGATTTTAAGGTTGCAAATTTGTGGTATTTCTGGCGTGACTACTGTGAGAGATTTTACCAGATGAGCAAGGCTATAAAGCGTTTTGATGAGAGGGCCGTCGAATGACCTAGGGCTTTAAAAGTCCAAGTACACTTGCCTGGAAATCTTCGAATACAAAATAATTGCATTGTGCTCTGTTATGGAAATTGAACGTGTTTTAAAGCTACCAATAAATCTCAAGAGAATATATTTCTTTATTTGTACTGAGTTCTCATACTCTGCTGTTCGCTTTGTTAGGTTACTCGTTTTGATTCTTTTTCAGTTGCGATGAACTGTGGGATCATCTCCCTATGAATAAAAAGCACAAGATTTTAAAGTTTGTTTCCCTTTTAAAGCAATAACAGTTGCTTTGAATGAAATGCATTTTGTGAGTTTGTATGTATGCAAATTCATATGATGTGAACAGAAATATTGCCTAAGAAGCATTAGAAGAAGGGTTTCCACATATGAATTATAACGCAAAGAAAAGGTACTACTCTTCAAAGGCTTACAATTTCATAAGAGTTGATCTTAATATGCACCTTCATTCTAAGAGCTCTTGACCGAAATGAGTTTAAAAATATATAAAAAAGCGAATTTAATTAGTTTAATTAGTTTAGTTTAGAACGTGCTTTGCTTGTTGACGATATGTCATTAAGGCAATGTTTATTCTACACAATATAATACATTTACTTGTTTGTTTCTGATCACCAAACCTTTGGCCGTGCTCATATTCACACCATTACTATATTATACCTATATTTATACAACTACTCTAACCTTTTTTAATAAAAAGTTTATTTTTAATTCTGTAGTTCGTCAAATCATACTAAACTTAACTTATTTTTCTGGTATATTCCCCAAAAGCAAAACCTCAAAAAATGAGCTTAAAATGTATACAGATAAAACTAGACAATGAAATTTACAACACTGAACAAAGCAAACAATGCCCATCCAGACAATTATACATCGACATTAGGCTTAAATCGATTAGATCGGTCCTTGTAAGGGTTTACGTCCCTGTGATAAGCGACGTACGTTGCATCCAAGATACACATAATTGTAATTACTCTTAAACATTAAACAATTAGACTAATGATAAAAGATGCTGGGGACTACAAAAAGTTGATAGTATAGTATAGTTGGTAGTATTATAAATGAATACTGAAAGGGCTAACGAGGATATCGTTAATTCACTGGAAGAGAAAGGCCACACAGTCTGACAAATTGCACACAAGAAAAGGTACCAGAAAACGACATACTATACGACATAAAGATAAACATCCAATGCAAGAAATGATATTCATTTCACCAGTCAACTTATGAGATTACCAGTGATTCAGATTTAATGCAAATAGGACTTAGAATACATCACATTAACACAAACAATATCGACGCCCTTCTTGTTTACGAAACTCTGAAACCTGAATGACCAGTCATACTTCTATATCGCTCGGTATGTTCTGGTTGGGTTTAAGCACAGCTATATATAACTATATTCCGACTCGGCAAATAACATTGATGAATAAAAATAAACAACATCCACAGCGCTACTTTTCAAGCGTCCCCCACAAGATCATCTCTCACTTTTAGACGTGACCTATACCTCTGGCAAAGAACAAGGCTTTAAGAGATTACCTTGAACAGGTGGATCCTGGAAGCGCCAACTTGTGGATTGCATCTGAAAAGATACCTGGCTTAACTACTGTAACGACAAGGCACCTAGAAGAGACGTTCTCTTCATCCAATTTTTGTTCGTTGGTTGAAAAGGAAGAAGTTAAAATGTTCCTAGATGGGTGGTAAACATTTTCAATGGTATTATTAGACCGTCATTTTCAACCTGTTGGACAAGAACCGAAGTTAAAATCATTGCTAAACCAGGGAAGCCAGAACACGAGCTGAGTTCCTATCATCCCATAAGTCTACTATTGATAAAATATTGGAGCTGATTGCTTCCCATACATGACAAGAGGGCACTACTGAACAGTGCCACAGAATAGTTGACCACAACACGAAGTTCTTGAAAACCGGCAGTATTTTGCGGGAGTATTCCTTAACGTTAGTCAATCGTTTGATAGGGTTTCGCATCCTGGATTGCTGTTCAATGTGAAAAGTCTATTCTTGACACCGTTTTACTTTCTTTTAAGGTACTGCCTTAACGGTATGGATAGAAATAATATCCCTGTTATAGAATCAGTGAAATACCTCGGATTAAGAATGAATGGAAGACTAACATGGAAGGAACACCTCAAGCCAAATAAAGCTGAATTAGAATTCCACACTAGGCCTAACCAACAACGTACTTTAAAAAACTATTATTGCCTTCATTTGGTCCTACGATATTCAGCTATAAGGAACTGCTAAACCGTTAATATCGCCTTAATACAGAGAACCCAAAATATGACTCTGAGAAATATATGCTATGCTCAGTGGTAAGTACGAAACACTGTCATCCACAGGAACCTAAAACTACCCCGAGAAAAGTCTAGTATTAAATTTTATGTAGTCTTTATAATTAGCTGTAAAGTTATAAATAAGATTGAAGTTGCGCACATAGGTTTAGTAAAACTATTTATATATATGCCTTTCAGGGATGTTCTCAAATAAATGAAATGTAAAAAAAAATACTAAACATACAAAAGTTCGAAATTCCCTTTTGCACTTGTACTCATTTTGACTTGATTTTATCACCTCATCATTCAAATATCATCTCAGAAGCCTTTAATATTTCGATGTTGTACCTTAGTCTTTGGTATGAGATAAATTTGGTCATAAACAAAAATGAATATTATCATGTGCTTAGCTGATACTCTCGTTACTGTTTGGGTTCAGATAGACAGACAAACTTTACATATATAAGATATGCCACATACTAATGTGCGTATGGCACAAATTATGAATTCATCAGCGAAATGTAAATTTCTTTGTTGTCATAGTGGATTTCTTCTATCTAACTATCTTCGAACTACCTGGAAACTTATAAATATATATACGTGATACGTCCAAACACAGTGATAATAAGTAATATGTTTATACATATATAATCAATATATATGTATAAGTATGCATCTAAAGCAGATTAGTATATATTTATGTATTTATGGATTAGTATATATAAAGCTAACAAAGGTAAACTGTGCCCATGTATGTATAAATACATATACATATATATATACATCACATATGTGAACTATATATAGGACACTATAAACGTAAACAAATCTTTTGGATATTCTCGATTTAGAAAGTGATATACGTTATCTATTAAAATTTGTGATCCAATGTACAAAACCCTTTATAATCCTAAGATGATCATCCTGTTCATCGATCTTTTTTGAAGGCTTTGCATGTTAGCACACGAATTTAAATGGTTTTATCTTAGTAAAAAATACGGTTTCTGAACACCAAAATATTCCGTTTCTTTAACGATTTCCATGAGTGTTCAATCTTTGCTTCAATATTTTGTCCCATTATTAATTTAATTTTCATTTAGCTTTCAAAATATTTTGTTATTTTTTATATCTTTTAATCAACTGAATGAAGGCAGTACAGATAGAAACAAAACAATTTTTCGAAGAATTGTTTAATACCCTGGCTTTCAGTGTGTATAATATTGCACGCATATCTATTTAAAACCGGTTTTAGCGCCTCAAAGATACACTTAAAGTTATACACAGTATCTTTTAAATCAAAATAATATAATATCTGTATGTTAACGCTACTATTAAATAAAAAAAGTGTTTAAAGTTAAATAACACAAAGTCAAATATAATTTTAAGTTAACTTAATAATACAAAGTAATAATTATTTTCCATATACTTACAAACATGTTATTTTTTAATATACGAACGGATATTTTTTCATGCTTTATTTCGAGTGTACAAAACTTTCTTTTTCGTATAAAAAGTCATTGTTCAAACGATTGCGTTTCATTTCAACATATATTTGTGGAGCTTGTATATCTAAAAAGCTGTTTAAGAAGTTTTACTTATTGATTCCGATTTTCGTTTATACGATAAAATAGTTATGAAATCGTACATACTCGTATTAACAATTCTTTTGAACGTAACAATAATTTTTTGTCAAAAACAATATACAAGTAAATTTGATAATGTGAATGTTGATGGTGTACTTGGAAACAACAGAATTCTTACCAATTACATAAAATGTCTAATGGAAAAAGGTCCTTGCACCCCCGAAGGAAGGGAATTGAAAAGTAAGAAAATTCGTTAAAATATAGGGATATGTACAAGTATACAAATTTAATTGTTTCGAAAATTCTCAAAATTCATTAATCCATGATCTTCTAAATATTAAATCTTTGTATTCGCAAAGTACAAAAGCACCTAAATATTTAATAAATATAATTAAGAATTTTTTTAATTTTCATTAAATGCACTATGAAACGTTTTATATATCTTATATATATATATTTATATGTAAATGATTTATCTACTTTTCAACGTTTTTCCCTATGATGACATATTAAATCCTCCATATTTTCTTTAGAGCTTCTTCCAGATGCCCTCCAAACTGATTGTTCGAAATGCACAGAAACGCAGAAAAAGAATTCACAAAAAGTTATTAATTTTCTTCGAGTAAATAAAGCTGGCGAATGGAAGTTATTACTGGACAAATATGACCCAACAGGAGTTTACAAATCAAATTATGAGAAACAAGGTTAATAGAACCATATATATTCAACTTGTGTTTTTATTTGTGCACACACTATATATGCACACATAATATATGGAATATACAATAAATATAATAAGTAATTGATAAATGAGTTTCTAAAAATAGAAAATTTGTAATGTGTGGGGATGATAAACAAGAATAATTTATGTTGTTGACAATGCTTTTGTATGCTTCGACGTAAATTCATACGATTTGGGCTTATAGCAACTTATATAAATACATCACTTCAACTTTACAGATTATTAGCAGACTCGGCAAAAATAGTTTTCCCCAAAATTTAGTGTTTAAGCAGAGAACAAATAATGAATTGAGATTTCTGGCATAACACTCAATAGATAGAGTAGTCTAACTCCCAAAACACTCTCCAACTCCCAGACGCACGGTTTTTTGTGTGTCAATTTTTTTTCACCGAAGACTAGGTCTTTAAGATAACTTGGAGATAGGTCTTCGTGCCCCCTCCTTCACACTCTACTTTTCGCTCTGTTATGTCACGCTTTCTGATCTCATCGCAGTTGACTCAGGATTTAGAGCTCGTGAGTTTGTAATAGCGATGACGGCATCTGTGCCGCCGGCATCTGTGTGAAGTTGATTTTGTAAGTGCACCAAACACTTACAAAAGTTGTTTTCAAACGACATGTTTGCAATTTGATGTTGTGCTTCACAAAAAGGCATTACGACCTCAACTTACACAGTTAATGTTAAAAACGCATTTATAAATCATTATTCATGTTATTTCTATTTTATTATTAAATTTATTTTCAAAAGTTCAAATATGTCAATCATCATTAACATCAAAAAACGATCTCTACTGCACAGTTGATATAGAAGAATAAGACCGGGGGTTTCCTTTTCATATTACCTATATTGAGATTGTTGAATGAACAATAAAAAAAAGAAATGTTCTTTTTTATCATTGATTCGCACGATATGCGATATACACAGCTTGTCAGAAAAAAATTTGTGATGTAGAGAGGGGAGAACGAGAACAATTGGCAATATATGCGAACCCTCTATGTTTTATATATCCTGTGGATTGCGGCAATTTCGGCATTTCTTCTTTGCGGCATTTTCAATTTCTAGCCAAAGTGGCTTTACAATGATTGTATATTACTCTTCATTTCCGCTAGTTGTCTTATTTATATGTAATAATTTTTGTAAATTTAAAAAAGTTATATAATTTTAAAGATCGTTTGAGAACTAAAAAGCGGGAAAACAAAGACAAATTGTTTATTATTATTTTATTTTTTGAATTTATGGGTTAAAAACTATCGTAACACTTAGGTACAAGCCCGTAAAAGTAAGTATCAGTACAGAGCAAATACACACGCACTGTCGTTTTGTCACTTTTGTTCTCCTCTTTTCCTCTCATTCGGTCCTTGCGCTGTGCAAATCCCTTTATTCACCATAGCAATGAGCTCATAGAACACTTGATGCAAGGATTCATTGCACCGTCGCTCCCTCACACTCCATACTCTTCCAGAGGATTGTGCTCTTACTATGTTGTTCCCTTTTTCAATTTTCTCTGGATCGTTGTAAGCACATTGTAAGTGTTGTTCCACATATGAACTCTCATGGAAGTATGTGCGCCTTTGATAAAAAAGAATGGCAAAAATAGTTGCACTACACAATGTCCTCATTTATTGGAGACTGTACGCCACTTTTTGAAATATAAAATATCAAATAATTTGGGCCCTGCCAAAATGAGGTGTGGTAAGGTGTGCTTTAGGCTTAGATGATCATCACAACATGTTTTCCCTTTATGAACTCGAATGTAAGGATGTGTGATTGTGATAGAAATGAGTGAGACAAATTGTTTTCTGCACAAAACCTTGCTATGTTGATTTTGTTATAGTTTTGCTTTCTGTTTATAATGTTAAATTTTATAAGATTTATATTTTTCCTAAAATAAAATATTTAAACAATAATAAATAGATCGTAAAAGTCAAGGAAAGATATGTTTTGTACAAAATTACTCTAAAGCTTATAGGGAGGATCAGACAGTCCGTTTGTAAACAACTTTGCGACATTTTATCACTTACTAACAAATTGACATCTTCCACTTCTCTTCTTGCAGAATTTTTATTAATTTGTAAATTATATTTTGATTCATTATTCTTTCATTATTCTTTTTTGTATTTATTTTTTTTTGTATTTGTAATTTAAAAATAATTTATTTGTAGTAAAAATATTTTAAACTTATTTTTATTAATAAGTCTATTTTTCCAATCATCAAAAACATAAAGGAGCGATCTCGAATAAATTGTGTCCGCTGTACTGAACAGTAAATGAAGTTTTTGCCTTTCCATTTCACTATCGCTATACAGAGACGGTTGAGAGAGATACGAAAATGAGAACTAGACATTGTTATTGTTTTTTAATCGAGCCGAATACATTCTCAATGTTGTTACGCTATATTTTTTAGAAAAAAATATTGGGTTGTGGAGAGGGGGCGGCATTTTGATTGACGGCGTAGTCTGAAGTCTCTACGTAGTTTTTGCTCTGTGGTATCAGCTTGACCTATGATAATGTTATGTTATGTATATATCAATCGTTCAAATATGTGATTAATATGGTGATGGAAATATATGGAGGGAGAGAGATTTTTCAGTAAGGTCAAGATTAGATAGTCCTATTTTAGTAAAGTTTGTTAAAAAATTAAACAAGAAGTGCAATGAAGTATTTTTAAATAATAGTACAAAGCAAAAATAACGTTTCAGTTTGACACATATTGATGTAAAATGGTCAACTGTGCATTGCACAGGCGGATATCATTAACGTGCTAAAACTGGGAGAGATAGCAGAGTTTTTGAGAATGACGGAAAGGTAGCAGCGTCGTGATCTTATAATGAATTTCTAAAATTCTTTCTTCCATTCTTTTAAAGCTTGACTATGAAAGCAGCCAAACACGGTAATATGAAAAGAAACTTACGTTAAAGTCAAATAATGGCTGCTGTCAACACCCATATTACACAAAGTGAGAGTTACTCAGAGAAGACAAATCACCACAAAAAATGCCTCTACGCAGGACAGGTCTTTCAAGAATATGTATCAGTTGAGCATTTATAACCAATCTGAAGAAGACAAACCAATTTTGCACTACATGAAGATAAGTTAAGACTGATAACTTCAGATACGCTTTAACTGTCTGAGCCAGCCATTTGTGAGGCTCTTTTAATATAACCGATCCTTAGCTTCGTGGAAGATTTGCGCTCATATCGAGCGTACCATACGAAGGAGTTACATACATTTTGTAAGAGGCTAACGCAATCTAGGATGAAAATCAAAAGCAGACAATCACTAAGACGACGTGGCGAATATAAATAAAAGTGAAGCTTTCAATAATCGGCCACCGTCTCTAAGTATTCGTAAATAATAATCTGTAAAATATTCTGGCCCAACACAATAATATTACGTTGTATGATACGTTCCTGACTTTCTTATAATATCGAACATAGTGATTGTTTTCAGTTAGAACTTATGATTTGTAGTCAGTTCTCTCTGAGCCTATTTAAAAGATCAAGTAGTTTCACATATGACTATGTCTGTTCAGTGTGTCCGAGAACAGAGCAAATAATACATAGAGACTACCGCCTGCGATCAAAACGGTTGGTCCCCCGCCTCCGCACCGCAAAATTTATTTTTGGACAAGCTGTGTTATATCCGACGATAACCGACAACAACTGACAGTCTGATCGGTCGGTAAAACATTCGTGTGTTTTGTTCTCATTTTTGTTTCTCAAAACAATCTTGGTAGAGCGATTGTGAAAAGGAAAGGCAAAACCCGGTTTTGTCCTTCTTAACTTACTGTGCAGTATATATATATTTCAAGTATACAAAGAAAAAGGAAGCACTACATTAGGTTTCTAAGTAATCCGGATATACAGTTTCAACATTTTGTGTAAAAAGATGATCTCAGTCTATGTACCAATGCATCAATATAGTCGTGCCTGTATATCTCGTGTAGATGAGCAATAGGATGCCTCCAAGATAGCCGATAAATAGTATTTAGGTTTTGGTTCTGAATCACCTACAGCATTTTTTGTGACAAACAGCAACTCTATTGTACCAAACCTGAGATCCGTACGTTAATATTGGACGTATGCACATCTTATATAGCGGTAACTTATTCTTGATGGATAGTTCTGATTTTCTGTTTAGAAAAGGGTAAAGAGCTCTGCTGCATTTGATGGCCTTTTCTCTAAGTATAACTTACGTGCTCACGGAATAGTAGTTTTTTGTCGAGGATCACTACAAGGTACTTGACTTGATCGCTCAGGCCTAACGTGACACCGTTCAGCTGTACCTCAATTTGAGGAACACTTTTGGGCGATTTGTTGAACGCGTAAAAGGCTGTCTCAGCATGAGTAGGGTTTTTGAAGTCAGATGTATAAAATTGAAGTTAGATGTTATAGTAGTCTGGTCAGGATAATTTTTTCAAGCACTTTGCCAAGAACATTAAATGAACATGCTGATGGGTCAGTAGCTTCTGGGCAGTTTAGAGTCTTTTCCGTTTTTCAAGATCGCAATTCAATAGCCTGTTTAAAATCCTTACTTTGTAGGTCAAAGTTCCTCATGAAAGCGGGTACTTTAGGATCTAGTGGCGAGAAGTTCAGGTGTGTGAGCGAATGCGATTTCTCACAATAGTCCGCCCAGTCGTTTTCTTTACAAGGTATATCTTCCTTTAATAGCCTTAGCAATTTTCCAGAACTTTTTGGAGCCTGATGGGAGAGTAGAGATGAAAATCGTCCAATTCCTATTCCTGTTCATGTTGAGGTGGTGTTTTATGAGTCTGTTGAGCTTTTTCAGAATTGCTGTGACAGATCGTATCTGTGTCGGATCACTTTCTCTTTGCAGCCTTCTTCTCATCCTATATCTCTTTTTTATAAGGTTAAGGCTACAGGAGGAGATTTCTTTATTTTATTTTCTCTAACACACTAGTAATTATCTGGCGTACGTTACTTAGCTTGACATAAATATTATGAGATAGTATAGGGGGGTTCATGGTCAAGCCTCTTAGTTCGGATGTTACCGTAAACATAAACGGTTGTCCGTTGACCAATATCTCCACCGAGATGTTTTCAATATTAGGCGTACGGGTTATAGGCAGTGTTGAATTTGTTCGGCAACTCCAATTTAGACGCCTCCTCCATGGCTTGACCGGTCTTCTCTGTAGATCGTGTACCCTCCGATACGAAACTTGTGGTGCGGCTTCAAAAAGTTTTCATTTAAGCAGAAGACATGAATTTTATTATGAATAAGAAAAATCTAGAGATCAGCAACATCTGATTCCGTTGTAATGCCTTGTGTGTTCCATTGCATTACGTGCAGTTTGTCAAACGTTGTTTAACATTTTTCAAGTGCAGAGACTGCTTCAAAAAAGATTTTCAATAGTTTCTCATTGGAAATGTTGTTATCGTCCATTTCTCGTTCAACTCGTTCACTGCCGTTCGGACGAGTGAATGCGGCATATGGCAATATGTTATCAGCAGTTTTAGGAACAGGGACTTTCGAAACTTTTGCAAAATTGCAAAAATTGTTGGAGTTTTGNTTCAATAGTTTCTCATTGGAAATGTTGTTATCGTCCATTTCTCGTTCAACTCGTTCACTGCCGTTCGGACGAGTGAATGCGGCATATGGCAATATGTTATCAGCAGTTTTAGGAACAGGGACTTTCGAAACTTTTGCAAAATTGCAAAAATTGTTGGAGTTTTGTTGTTTCCTTAAAAAGTTTTTCTCATAACCCGAGTACCAATGTCGATATAATCCAGACGGCAGGGGCAACTAGGGTCATCACCTTTGTGGTTACCAGCACAAGAGGTGCACACAGCAGAGCGAAAATAGTACAGAATATTTATCTATGTATTCTTTGCTTTGTGTTTTGAGATTGCGATATGGTTATGTTAACTATGTTCATTATGTCATTATGGTCCTTTATAGACATTTTAAGAATAATTCGTAGAATTTTGGCATTAGTGTTACCCTGTACTTTCGGTTTAATTATATGTTGTTTAACCGGCCTCTATACAAGAAAATTTGCTTGTTAAGTGCAACTTAAAAGGATTGCTGGTGTTGTGATGTTGTCATTGGAAGATACGTGGTTAAATATTTCGCAGTTATTTCCAATTTTAAACGACGAAGTTAGTACTAATCTTATTGGTACAGAGTCCTCGTAGCTGTAGTATACGTACATATATTAAAGATATCTTGTATTGTTCATGTAAAAACAATAATAATTAATTATCTATAAAATGTGTGATTCAATATGTATATAACATATATGTGCTAAATTATTAAAAAGAATTAAGTATAAAGACTTATTCGCTTCAATATTTTATGTTTATTGTCTGTACTAAAAATGCCTTGAAATGAGTGCAGTAGCAGCTCCTCCCGGGTTCTCATCATTGCAAAAATTATACTAAAGACACAACTACGCCAACATACATTTCTCAAGATCTTTAAGGATATCGAAATATAGGGGACAACTTGAGCATTGTCCAAAACCCAATATGTTTGTTGTTATTTAAAATGTACTTTAATAACTATGTTTTAAAATGCATTGTACGATAAAAGATTTATCTTAGTGAGACGAAACGTAATCATCAAAAACAATTTAATAGTTAAAGTAATTTATGATATGTATGAAGGAGTTAAAATTTAAAAACAGGCATGCAAAAAATATTTATACAATATATATTCTTTACAGATATGTTCTATGCAATGCAATGAAAATGGAAATCTGAATTTCGCAGTCCAACAATTACAACAACTTGAAGTTTTAGACACTTTTGACGAACTAGTTTGGTTAGAAACATGTCGTTACAGTCGCCAACACATTGTGTCTCAATTTTGGAATAATTTCAATCCGAATTCATCTGAAAACGATGAAGTGTTAATTTTTGAAAAATTTGTATCAACAGTTGACGATTTAAACCATACAGTTTTCACATTAACAGAATGTACTAGACAAACTTCAAAAATTGAAAAATTTTCCCCGAAATCCAGTAAGGAAAGTTATGAAAAACTTCAACAAATTCTACTTGAAAATCTTATTTGCAATATACCAGCACATTTTAGCAGCTATTTTGATACATTTTATAATATATCCTTCAAGGTATTTGCTAACATATATCAAAATGATCATTCTAATGTTGGTAAGTTAAATGTTATTGTTAATCACCTCTTATCTTACAATATTTTTCACAATGGAACGCACAATAAATGTTTCTTGAAGTCATAATTGAGAAGGTACTGGTCTACTATATGAGAAGGTACTGGTTACAGAACTTATACTATGTGTCCTCCTCCGCCTATCGTCATTTGGCACAACCCGTCTGACAATATATTTTCCATTTTGTTAGGTTTCTTTTCTATACGTACGTTCTGTACGTACGGTCATAAAAGTGGCTGAATAACGATATTGTAAAATTATCATTTCAAGGCTGATTCAACATTTTGCTTTGTAACTATTATTATAATACTCTGGAACATTTTCTGTAACAATGTTAATGCTCATGAAGTAAAGACGGAAACGCGGACTAATTCTGATTTACAACTACAATTCACTTCAAAGAACACTGTTGCAAAAAACAAAAACAAAAAGTGCTATTTATAAAAGAATACAAAAGAAAACTACACAACAATAAACAATTAAACGAACCTCGTTGCATCAACATATAAGCTCACACAGTGCTATAATTGCCTTAGTGAGAACGGAAGTCACAAAGTTTTTAGCTCAAAATAATATTGATATCTGTTTAATTAATGAAACTTGGTTGTTATCAAAAGACATTTTTGTTATTCCAAATTAAGAAATCTGTAGAAATGACAGAACGCTGAACAGGGTAGGTGGTGGTCGCAACAGCCAAAAAATCATTAAAACATAATGATCTCCCCTCTTTAGACACACATTTAACACAAAAGATTGGCTTGGAAATTAAAGTAGACTCAAAAAAATCATTTAAACTATACTTTGGCTGTACTTCCCTGGTGTAGCCAAATTTATTAATAGTCGAACAACTATTATTATTGAGTTAGCGATAAGTTCAAACAAGGGGCTAACAGTTTTCTTTTATAGCATGGAAGCTTATGTCCTTAAGCTATGGTATTATAATAGATACAGTATATTTTGGTATAGGTTTGATGTTTTAAGAAACTTGATGAGCAGAATTATGTGTTGGTTTGAGTTAATGTCGATGGGGTTTATATTTTCGAATATTTGGTTACGTGTTGTATGTAACGCTGGGTAGTGTATTGTTTAACATTTTTGCGATATCTAAGGAGTGTTATTTTGCTAGGATTTATAGTTTAGTAGTATACGTTTTGTATATTCGTGTTTATGTAGGTTGTTAATATCGGTAATATTGTAGTTGTTTTATTTGATTTGTAATTATCGTGTTTTGTATTATTGTATTATTATTGTGTATTATTGTTTTTATAGTTTAGGTAGTTTTGTTTAAAGATAATAGGATTGGTGTTATTTTTTTATAGTTGTGGAAGGTAATGTTGATTTGGTTTGGGTTAAGTTAAGTAACCATGGAGGTTTGTTGGGTTTTGGGTAGATTAACGGTTTAAGTGGCATCTGGTATAATAAGCAATTGTTCATGATTTGATTTATGGTAGATTTTGTTGTTGTTTTGAGTGTGTTGGGTTTGTTTATTATATTGTATAGTGGAGAGTTGATTGAGAATATTATAGGTTGTTTGTTGGTGTTGTTCTATAAAATAAGTCCGTAATCAATTTTGGCAAGTATAAGGGATTTTACTATTGAAATAAGTGTGTAAATGCTGCAGTTGAATTTCGTAGATGCTAGGCATTTAATTATATCGAGTC
>JXPZ01006075.1:0-30389 GCA_001014575.1 Themira minor
TTGGGTACCCTAACACTTGTTTACATTCATTGGTCAACAAATTTATAGATTTGTCCGTCCAAATATTTACAAATTCTTAAAAATGTTTGCAATACAGTAAATGATCGGATTGCAAACAAAAAATCCAATATGGATAATTAATTGGATTTCCGAACGATTGCGTGCAGCATTAAAGGCCAACTGGAATAGCATCATCGGCACATATGCACCCATGTGTTGACAATAGCAACGCTAATAAGGTGAACACACCCCACAGCGACTATCCCGCTGTGAACGCACGCACAAAAACACACTTCACCATCTCTCATTCAGAGCATGTTTTGTTCAATTGATTGCAGACAAACCTGCATCTGATACTGGTCCATTTAACGCACCACTACAAAGGTATATTCACAGTGTCAGTACATTTGAAACGCCCAGAAAGATGACTTTTTGTAAAAAGTTCCCTAGTTTAGTGTTTAGGCTCCTGTGCAATTTGTATCTATATTAAACCAATATATTTAGTTTCAGGACATAATCAAATCATTGCCGATTATGAAGAGCACCATAGGTTCGCCAAAGCCCCAGCAATCCATTGTACTACACACGTTTTTGGCTTCTAGCTCAAAAGATTTTTGCATACATTTGTTCAATTTTTTTTTAGATTTTTGTCCACATTTATTTATATTTAATTTGTTTGCGAATCGCAATTGTCACATGGCGCACCCTCAACTGAGGTAATACATATGTATAATATAATGTATATGTATAATATAAATGAACATAATTGGGAATATTGGAAATGCAAACATCATTAGAACATCTCCATTCCCACTCAATAGTTGTAGTGTTTATTGAAAATTTAATTGGATTAAATATTTTTGGTTAATTATTAATGAAACAATGGACGGTAAATTAAGGTTATATAATGGTAGTAAAAAGTAAAGGTAGTGGAAAGTCTTGAGGCTTACTTAGTTCCTTTTTTGTNGACGGTAAAGTAAGGTTATATAATGGTAGTAAAAAGTAAAGGTAGTGGAAAGTCTTGAGGCTTACTTAGTTCCTTTTTTGTTCACTAAATATCCATGATTTTTTATCATCATTCCACTTCCAGGTTGAAATAATTTGCTTTTGAAAAATTGTTTGCCATTTTTTGCCGCTTCTAAGCCAAAGCGTTAAAGGATTACAAGCACAATGCATTTGCATAAGCATGAACCTAACAAACTTGCCGGCTAATCTCATTTACGAGGAGAATCCCCTTTCAAAGCAAATCACAAATCCAATACATAACATCCGCCCCAGTTGCCCTGAACTCATCAAAGTATTTGTAAAGAGCCAATTCAAGCATTTAAAGGGAGTGAATGAATGTGTGAATGGAACCCGAATGAATGCCGCAATTGTTCACTTGAAACTAAAGAATACTAAACAGTCATGTGCACTTCCCGGAATATCCATTTGAGACCGCCTTATAAAGTGTAGAAATTGAGTTATTAGATCCAATTTTGAGTCGAATTTTTAGACGTTCTATTGAGGATGCAATGTATAAATAAATTGTTTGCCACGCCGAACATGGCACCGAACATTTCACAGATATATGGCTACCACGTTCACCGCCAAGGGTATCGATGATGAGGGTAGGCCGAATTCCACTTGTTTGCACGTCTTTGAGTTATTCTTTATTTGTTCATGTGCAAATCGCATCTTCCATGGAAGGCGTTATTCAAACACACACACACACACAGACATCAGTCAACGGTCTTTTACAAAATTGTTGTCAGGCTTTTGAGCATATCATAGACAAGCAGCCAGACAGACAGACAAACGACACACAGAATGAGCCAAAGCGAAAACATGAATTTGCACTTTTATATGATATAAGTGTGTGTAAAGCGGATTTTCGTTCACTCACAGTTCGTGGTACACAACCAGAGACAGCCTGCAAGCAAAAACAACAACAAATAATCCAGATAAGCGTTCCAAAGCGAAATCCCAATCAAATATAAATCCATTTATCTGGACATTCCCTCCATTCACACGACGAGGACGGCGCGAACGCCGAATTTTGAAAGGCAAAGTGGTATTTTTATTGTATAATTATATCACACAAATTAGCATGAGCTAATTACAAGCTGTGTTCGACGATCGAGATTAGGACTCGTACTCAAAGGCAGTGAGAATTTGATTTAAAAATGTGTACATTTCCACATTTGTTTAGGTCACTTTTTTAGCAAGAAAATCGGTAGCCATTTTTTTTACATCCGTTCTTTGTGCGCTCCCACAGTCCAACGGAGTTAATGAAAAGCTCGCCTTTATGCGATCTAATGAAGCGCATACAATGAATTGCCAACATCAAAAGGATTTTGGCCGAAAAAAACTGTCCAACAAATAGCAAAAACAAAAGGAATAACCGAAAACCAAATCCACCTAAAAGACCACCGAGCATTTTCTCATCCATTTTGCTAATTGCCACACAATTTTTCCTTCTCAATTTCATATCCATGCCATATAGAAAGCCAAAATGAACCGAAAAGAGAAGTCCGCAAAAATAAAAGCACTACTTGCTTGCTGCAATTGTTCATTAAATTGATGAATATGCTTCAGCCAAAGCGGCCGGGGCTAGCGAAGAACGTTAATTTGACATTAGGGAGTTCTTTGGGTATTTTTCAATTACGTGGTGTGCATGTGAGCGTTCATTTGATGTATGCCTTCAAATGCTAATGAATACCCGAAGTGACACGAGTGACGCCTTAAAGGCTTCCTTTTCTTAGAGTCCTTTTCGCAGACCAAACATATGGAATTTAATTTTGAGTTTGAGTTGCTCTTTGAGAGGCTTCCTGCCAATGCAGTTATCATTAGCTACAGCGTGGGCCACACCATCGGTCAACCGTTCGGACAGTTGGCGACTAAGCCGGTCGGAAGTAATTGTGTGGACCAGGGGTGTTAACTCTGCGAAATATTAATTCCACGTTGTCATATGTCAAGCTTGTGCTTTCGCATTAAGTTTATGGACGAAGGCCAGCCCCGACCCATTCTGACATATAATAATGAGCGTGTTATGATAAGAGCCATTCATTCACATACTCGACATAAAATGTAATAACACAATGCCATCTACCACCGTCCGCCATTTGTAATATCAGGTTAAGTGTTCACAGTTACAGTTACGGTTTCGTGAAAGCCATACAAAAAGTGTATCGTCGTTGTTGCTTCCGAGGGAGCCCGTTTTAGTTTGTCTTTCTCTGCTCTGCCTTTTGTATGAAAGATTATACGAGAAGGTGATAAGTGCCTTATTTCATGCTTGACTAACTGACATCGTTTATCTGACTGACTGACTCACTGAGGAACTCGATGAATAAGTGGCTAATGCAGTGTGGACAGAAAGTATTCGAGTTGGCACGATAAGCCGATCCCTAAGTGACAGTACACTCCAAATGAATGCCAGTCATAATGCCTAGTGCGAGGGTTTCGATTTGTGATGAACGGTGAGCTTATTTCGAAAGCCCTGAAAAATAAAGATATCGCGTATAAATTGCTAATTGGCAGTGGATTAAAGCTCCGAAAATCCTCAAATAATTAGACCGCGTTCGGTGTCTTTTACACATTGCATATTTCGCATTAATTTAAACGCCTTTTTTTCCACGTGGCAATAAAATGAATTTTCCGCTTTTTACATGGTGGAAATATTAACGCTATCGACTCTTTTAATTTCACTCGACTACCAATTAAATCATATTGCTTTTATGTTTCGCAAAAGGCTTAAAAGCTTTTTGCATAGGGCTCAATTGCAGAGCTCCCTCGCCCATTCACACTCTCTGCATCCACTGAGCCTCTGCATCGCTCCAAGCGGCCACGTAACAGATATATATTTTATGTAAATTGCGAAGGCAAAGTGACCATTTTGCAAGAACACCACTGCACTGTTGTTGTCTTTAATCCGTGCAGTTCGGTTTTTCAAATTGAAATCGCAGCGCTGTGCAATAGAGATGTCAGAAATAAAGTGAAATTTTAATTATAATTTAAATAAATTGGTTTTCGAAAAAAGAACATAGTTTTCAAAAAATGTTATTGAAATTTATTGAAAAGTTGAGCTTGGCCCAGATTGATAAGGTGTTGGATTTTCTCTGGAATTGAAAGGAAATTCGACAGGATTTGGTGCTGGGCAGTATTTTCTCAGGGCGGCCCTTTCTATTTTCGCGTACAAATAACGATCTCTATTTTTGATAATAATTTGACGAGTACATTTCAATGTCCCCTTTATCGTATTGAAAGATTCGTAAAAAATCATTGTCACACTACACGGCAATACACTACGCTACACTACACCGCCCATCGTGACCGTGCAATATGAGTAAATGCGCACCACAATCGACGAGAGGCGTACGAGAAAAATTATTTGAAAATGGATATTTCATTGCGGCCAATTGGAAAATTTCATTTGCCGAAAAGAACAAATAAAATGAAAAACAAAAATAAGTTAAAACGAAAACTATGTACAAATATGTATACAATGGCAGTGTATGTGAATTCGTCGCGTGCTCTCTACGCTTTGAATACAGCAATCCCGGCAGCCGCGATGGTTGGAGTGCGTCATAGCGATGCTGATCCTCTTATTGTGGCTTTCCATCGTTACGCATTGTAAACGAATTCAACGGTGTCCTTCTGCCTCTTTGTATGTTCGGCAAAACCAAATCCATTGATATCCCTCCATAATGGTCATTTTATGCAAACTTGTCGTTTTTTCCCACATTTGGGTTTTTCTGATTTTGGAATCCGTTGTTTGTTTTTTGCTTTAATCCTTTTCTTTAGACATTGTGCCGGCCCATCTAACCATTTGGTGGAATTTTTTGGCGGCTTATGGGTTTTTGTGTATTTTGTACGGTTTATCGGGTATGGTGGTTGAGTTAGTGGTTAGAGCCCGGCGACGAAAAAATTCAGTAAACTTCGTCTTTTTCAAACGATTTATATTTGTGTTCTCTTTTCGAATATGCTAGGAAAACATGAGGAAAACCATAATTATTATTATGATTATTTGTTGGCGTTTTCAAAATGCATATGGGGTTTTTTGGAATATTGGTCAATTAATTCTGAAACTTTATCGTTTTCAATCCCTCTTCTCTTTAATCCCTCTCACCAATTAGTGTAGGGTACCAATGCATCGATCAGCACGGCAAAACCTCCGTTTTTTTTTTTGCTCTTATGTTTTAAGCATTTTACAAAAATTTGAGTTTTTATTTCTTTTGTGCCTTCTTTCCATATTTTTGTTTGCAATTTTTTATGCTTTTATTTTGTTTGTTTTTTGTACCATTGCAAATGTTCATGCTGTAACTGGTGGTATTGTTGNATTATGCTTTTATTTTGTTTGTTTTTTGTAGCATTGGAAATGTTCATGCTGTAACTGGTGGTATTGTTGCTTTGGCTTTGGTGAATATTTCATATAAAATGGTTTTGCGGTGACAGCAATGGTTTCACACACCCTCACCTCACCCCCATCCCACAACGATTTCTCCTACTATGTAAGGGCATTGAATCAGATATGCTGTCCATCACCAAAAAAAATTGAGAATTGAGAGCGACACGATGAAAGAAATTAGAAAAAAATCCAACTCGAATTCCGAATACACTTTTTACCACTCGTCTCATGCCATGGTGCATGCATATATGGATATCCTTGCATATCTACTCCATTCATTCATTGTTGCAAGTGCTTGTGAGGGCTGTGTCGCCACACACACCGAACGAGCACACATCCGTCCGTTGTCATTGTCCGGACTGGAGTGCCTTTTCATTCGTAATAATTATTGCACTTTTTTCGGTGTCTTCGGCAAAGCCCAAAAACAACATTCAAATCCGTACAGTACATTTCCGACGACTATGGTCACTGGCATGTGCGGGGCCGGGGGCAGGCACGTAGAGGCTATGTAATTAGGTGATTTTCAAGGGAATTCAAACGATCTCCGTCTGCCTTCTCTCCAAATTGCTGGTAATGGCTTCATTTGTGGATGGACAGAACCGCCTTCATCATTGAGAGACGTACGGGACGTTCTGCGTGGAAGAAATCCCTTTGGTGTCGACCGCACTGAACAAAAGGGGTCCATTTAAATTGTCCGGAAGAAATCATTTGTTGCGTGCCATTAATGTTTCATCAACGTGCCGCAAATGAAAACGCAAAACGCCATTAAACACAACAAATACAAAGAAAACGAAACCCCAAACCGATGACAAGATTTGAAAATTGTCCCTCATCCCGTGCCGCAAGTAAGACAAATCTGAACTGGCAAACATAAAGGAAGAGAAGGGTTTACTTCGCACTCCCTCAATAAAGGTTTTATGTGCTCAAAGAGGATGTCAGAGTTGTGTTACTGTTATTGTTCGGACTGTTGTTGTGTGTATGGGTGGTTGGAAGTTGCTGTCATACGATACTTGCATGGGGATTCGTGTATACTTTTGTGGTGTAACCAAAGAAAATGTACTTTTGACACATAAAACTAAATTTTTGTTAAAAGTTCGTTGTAATTTCGGTTTGGTTTTGTCGTTTTTATTGGCCACATCATAGCCCTTTCGGAAATAATTTCACAAAAGCATCCATTGAAGGCAATGAAAAACGGATTCACCGATGAACTGACAAAAACGAACAAATNAGCATCCATTGAAGGCAATGAAAAACATATTCACCGATGAACTGACAAAAACGAACAAATAACTAGGACCAAAATATCTATACAAAAGGGGAAGAGAACAAGTTTTTAAACCAAAACATCAATANAAAAATATCGGTACAAAAGAGGGAGAGAACAAGTTTTTAAACCAAAACATCAATATTCGAAAATAATGTTACCGCGTTTTGCATCTCACAAGTAAAAGGAAACATTTCAGGCATAGTTTCACAGCTACACACATTTTCATACTTTTATTGAATCCAAATTTATAGGTCTTTACGAAAAATTGGTCAAAGAACGAACAGTGTGGAACATCCAACCGCTGACTAAATGGTATCAAGANTATGGTATCAAGATCTAGCAATCAACCTAGCAATCAACCAGATCTAGCAATCAACCAGATTCTATACACACAANAATGGTATCAAGAGAATCTAGCAATCAACCAGATTCTTTACACATAATATTTGCCGTAACCAATAAGAATTCCATCCTAACATTTGAGCTCTTTTCATCATTGAAATGTATAAAGACAGATTTTCCAGAGTGGAGGATTCCTGAAACTTTACTGCCCCCAGCTGTTTAAGTTGTACGCATTGTTCACACCGAGTCTACTACCTAGGTACCCATAAACGAAGCATTACCGATGAGAGAGTGTGTTAAATGATGGACTCGGGATGCACTCGCAAAGTTTCAAATGTCTGTAATACGCAGTTCTCAGCAGTCATTCAGGCGGGACCACAGAATATCGAGGAAATAAAATTGTTCAGAAATTAAGTGCATCGCGTTGATCGACATACTGTATTAGGCTTCTAAATGTTACAATGGCTATCTAAACATATTTCATTTTTGTTAGGTGATTTTGGGCCATAATTTTTCTGCCATTACAAAATCGCATAGAAAACTAAGGAACTATTGGGAGCGTTGTTGTTGTTTCTGTCTTGGTTTTGTATTGTTTTTTGGTTATCGTTGTCCTTTTGTGTTGACTGGTTGGTCGCCTGGTAGGAATGTTGTTGTTGGTGGGGGCGGTAAGCTTAGAGAAATCATGTTTTACCTAACGAAGACATCTAAGTTCAATGCACACACACGCTCACACTAGTCGTGTCATGCCGTACTGCCTCAACCACATACCACTCCTCTTGTGTGTGTATTGGCAATTTGTGTCTTGGCCAATCATGAATGCTGATTAAGCCACCGAACGTGAGCAAATGAGAATTTGACACATGTGATTGCGTACACACTCTGCATGCCCTTCACACTGACAGTTTGAAACATACAGATAACAAATATCTTTAAAAAAATTATAATAAACACTAGAAAAAATAAAATGTTTCTATTTTGAAATTATATTTTCATATTTCATTACCTAATTTCGATTTGAACATTTGAAAGTAGCTATGCTCTGTGGAAGAGCGTAGGGTTTTGGTAAGCGTTCGTTTCAAGGTTCGTTTCAATGAGATTTCATTGGACAACACCGCATTCTCAAGCGATACTCTGTTACACATACCGTTGAATGGTGTGTGCATGAAAGTGTGTTATCATCGAGCTGGTGTGGAACCCGTTGATAAGAATATTACTGGTTGAATTCAGAAAATATTTTTATCAAATACAACGCAAGCGCAATTCAAACACAATACAATCGGTCAGGCAACATGTAGCGAAACAGTGCTGCGCCACATTTGATGTATAGATTCAAAATTTTTGAGGATTTCTTGGTTGTCCCTTACAAAATGTACTGAAATAAAATTTCACTTATGTGACAAATTACTTATTTGTTAAATTTCTAATGGTTAGAAATGTATGGGAGATATTTCAATTCATGTGATTTTACTTTTCGAAACTTTCAACTTAAAAACTGTTCTTCTACTTTCAACTTCAATGACTTCTGTCACTTGATCACATTATATACGGTTAAATCAGTACGAATTTTAATGTGACTTATGATATATCGTTAAAGATCATTGTCCAATTTCTATTAAATCCTGCTGTTATGATTCGTATTCGTTAAATGATTTCTAATGTGCTTTATGTTTTATTTCGTGGAAATGTTTGCGGTCCCCATTAAAGTGCCCTTCCATGGTGGCACATCCTTCCCGAACACGACATAAAATGCAAAAGCCATTAAGGCTAATTCGGAAATTGTCAAGCAAATGACAAGGCGGACGGGGCGCAATGCAAGTGGCGACAGTGAAATATGGTCTCAAAGAAGCCGAATCCGCAAATGCCATAAGTAGCTGCTGATGCAGCCGTCAGCAACAGTTGCGAACAGCGACCAAAATCATTGAATTAAACTTACCGAACTGGCGAAAAACACAAATTTCTTTGGCTGTTTCGCTTTTTTTTGTNAACTTACCGAACTGGCGAAAAACACAAATTTCTTTGGGTGTTTCGCTTTTTTTTGTCCAAGCATTGGTGATGGTTATGAGGGCTTCAGCACTAGACTCGTCTTGATGGCCGAATGGCACAGCCCGCAAAATGTAAAATTAAGCAAAACTTTACTACAAACGATAACAACGACTTGAATAAACACTACGCGAAGGAAATGAATCAGATGAGCGCTAGCAATGGCCCTAGACAAGCTAATATATTGGAGTACTTAGAGTTTATTTAGAGCCTTTCGTTTCCTATTGAAAAATCAACCCATATATACTCATACACCTTCCTTGAATACTCACAGATCTTAAAAGGGTACCACGGGCATCAAGGAAAAACTCTTTTAATGCAGACCAGCAGCTTCAATTGTACGAAAAAATATAGAAATATCCTAGCCCTCTTGAGTCTTGAGAGAAAATCGATGAAGGGATCAGAAGACAACTAGAGCACAAAAAGGAGAAACAAGACAAAATAATAGGTAAGAGCACGACTATAAGTTCTTGCTCAACACTATGTTTTATAGACCTAGGGGTCCATAGAGATTGAAGGACCACCAAGAGGTGGTCCAGTGTGTGGAAGCAGATCGCCAACTTGAGCGAATGCCCTACAAAGTCGACTTAGAGAAGCCATTGTGAATGACACCGATCCATATCATTTTGTAAGTGTTGCAAGCCTTGCAGCCAAAATGAAATCTTCTGCTTACATCGCTGAAGGAAAGTGCAATAAAAAAATATTTAAAAGGCATGAAATATTTCACTACAAGGCATGAAATTCATAAGGGAGTGCAAGCGAAACGAATGCCAACGGAAGACAGCCAGCTATGGAAGACTTGTCGGAGGGGCCTTGAGATGTTTATAGTGACTTTGGGAGTGGGCAATGTGGAAATGGGCCCGGGACGGGTGAAAGGCAGGAGTATCATTATCAACATAATTACATTTTTAATGGCTTTTTAAACCGCAAAAGAAGACCTCCAGAAGCACCAACGCCATAGCATGCTGGGTAATTTTTTTGTGTTTTGCTTTTTATTGTTTATTTGTGTACGCTCATTCACAGGCCGGCTGCATGTGGATAGAGCAGGATGTAACAAAAATAACAGCAACGAACGGAAAAGTCAAGCATGGAAACAAATTTTGCTCTGTCGTCGCTACATTTCAAGTATTTATGGGCTTCCTTTGAGGGTTCTTTTTTATAATTTGCTTTTTTTAAAACTTATTTATATTTTGCTCTATGCATTTGTTCGTCGAGTCAACTAAATGACTGGTTGGCTCTTTTTGCGTTGCTCGATGATTTAGAGCATCACGCCACTACAAGCTCATTATTGCATATTTACCCATGACACTTGACTCGGCAACGACGGCGACGAAGTGGACCGTGTTTTGGTTAGTTGTTGTTCTGCTCGCCAGCAACAGAAATCAGAACTGCGTTCCAATAACAATGGCACATCCTTTTGAGAACGTTTCCACGTGGCTCATTTCATTTCAATTACGTCCAGAGACACGCAATGAAAGAAATTAAAAATCTCATTTGCAAGCAACAAAGTGTCAGCGGAGTAAGTGCAAAACCCATCGGTCCGGCCCGTCAACCAACATACGCAGGCCACACTCAGGCTAGCCCGCCAAAGAATTTATTTTTATAAAAATGCACATACGTGAATATATGGACAACAGGACAGAGCGTAATAATGAATTCGCACACGCTCTCGTCCATAGCGAGGTCGTTCGGCATTCCGTGTCACTCTGTGCGCCTGCCTTACGGATAATACGATGAATGTGTGTTGCGATAAACAATTAACAGACAAATTGCATTTTTAATAATGCAAAAATAAATGAGAGAAATAACAACAACAATAATAAAAGGACAAACAAAACACAACACATCATCCAGAAAAAATCAACGACAAGCTTTTTTTACTTAATTTATTTATCTTATGCTATTGGCATGCTGGTTTTTTTGTTTGCTTCGTTGTTTCAATTGCATTTAAGCTTCGCGTACAAATGTGCACTTGCAGTCACATTTCCCTATATGTAGTCATATTTTTACTTCGGTCGGTTTTTTTTATTAAATTTTTTTGTAATTTTTTGTACTAAAGCTGATTGAAACTGCTCTGCTTGTGACAGGCAACAAGTGTGCGGAACCTGTCAGATTGCTCTAGAGGTAGTAGGAGAGCGTAGCTGGTGGGTAAGAGGAGGATTTCGAGTCGTAATGAAAAATATGTACACCCTATAACGGTTAGAATATTCCAGAATCCACAGCTAAATTTGAAGAGAGATGATTATTTTACTCGCTTAGAGTTAAAATTCAACATTAAAAACGACGAACAACAAAATGGGGGGTAACATTTTGACAATTGTACCGGCTAACCCAGCCATCCTTGATTGTGTAGCTCACGCGGTTTGTGTTGTTGATGGAATACGATGGCAACGGTAATCGTATTATGAATTCCGAATATATGTATAAATAAATGCAAGTGTGAAGAATGGTGGGCCGCTGTGGGTGCAACCTGCTGGAGAGCGTGCCTACAAAACAAATTGAAACAAACAAGATAGAAGCTGACCAGTGGGCTGAGCGTCAGGAGAGTGTGTTAATTAGATTTTTTAAATGCCTTTGAGTAAGCATTTGTCGAACGCAGGCCCAGCACCGGCTCCGGCTATATGGAGTCACAATCTGATCGGATGGCTGGACTGAATTCCTTTACAGAAATATGGTTGACTAAATGAAGGGGCTGGCGAGAGGTGTGCCCAATGGTGATGTTGTGCGGGGTGATGGCTTTAATTTCCTGTAGCCGACTGCTCGACGGAAATGAGACTTCAATGTGGGTTATTTCTTGTCTACCAAACAACAACAAACAACGAATGGAGCATAAATTATGAATGCAAAAAAAAAGAACACAACTTCATCAAATTTTTGCCGCTTTGCAATTAGTTTAAATAGCGATGAGTTTATTGAAAAAGTCAATTAGGCCCGCATTGTCAAGCAGTGCATGATTGACGCGCTCATCGAGAGGCCAAACATTTTAATTTCATACAATTTGAATTTCTCATTGAGAACACCTTTTTCTCTCGAAATCGGACCTAAGACCTGTCATTCTTTAAGCTCTTACACAAATGGAAATGGAAAATGGATTCTATGTAGCTCATAGTGTAGTCTATCACGGCAACGACAAGGCCAAATTATCTATTAATTTTCTTAGGTACATTACGGTTGGCCATTTTACCTTCATTGATTTCACATTAACTTCGGTAACTAACTAGATACGCATCTCTTGGTGCTAAAAAATTATACGTAAATTATGGCATTTTACAATTTTCCTTGCCGTCCCGAAGAATAATGTACACTTAATGACGTTCGGTTCAGGGGCGCCAGGGGTTTTTTGGGGCGAATATAAATTTTGATATTTTTTTTCATGTGCAGTGGAGTTTCAGTACAGTGAAGCGATTTTTCCCGGAAAATGATTTATGATTTCGCAATCATTTTCAATTACATTGTGGAACATTTCCAAAACTTTACATTGAAAAATATATGCCATTTGGTGCTCTGCGTTCAGTCATTTCGTAGCTGTTTGTAATAAGCGAATTGTTCAAGAGCTGCAAATCAAATCTTATCATTGCAAGTGGAAAAACAATAAGTGGAGGTAGCTTCCTCCCTTGGAAAATGTCAATTTAATTTTACATTTTTCTAACGTTTCAACCCCAGCACTCCACCCAGCGGATCTCATTCTTATAAGCACTACAATGTTATGTGCTTATTTTCCGAGCGCCGTTAACAAGTTAAGTATTGAGTCTATAAGAAGAATCGTGGAAAAATCGTCCATGTCAATGCGTTTTTGTATGGCAGAGCAGCCATTGGACATTCGTGGCACGTAGCCGTTGATGTCCGATTTTGAAGTTGTTCCTTTTGTTGAAATCACGTAGACGTCGACGCCGGCAGTGTTGAAGCAAGCTACTCCGCATGAAATAAAAAGAAACAGCATTAAGCATTAACCAGACGAATCTGCGCCAAAAGGGTGAAAAACAAACCCGTAATCCTAAAGATGGTCGATTCTTGTACGGATTCTTAAGTACGAATGCACATACAAGGACGCCGCAGCGCATACACTACTATTATGGTACACTATTTGTAAAGCAATTTAAGAGGTTGATGGCTTGCATTAGCTGAGATTATTTGCTTGGTTTATGATTTGTTTATGGCTTGTTAAATGTTATGGGCGACAAAACAAAAATGCCGAAACGACCGTAGTAGTCCAACATTTTTTTTCTTTAAATTTTCTTGTAATATTTATTGTGTAACAACAACCTAAATATATGTATTTAGCAACAATAACAAATGCAACAACAAGAATGTGTTGCTGAATTACCAAAGTTTCCTTCTTCAGAAACCATAGTGAGCTCCAAAGCCATCAAAGCTCATGTGGGACACCATTTCGGCTGGTGAGAAATGCACCGTCTGAGACGATCCGTAGGCGGCAACACCGGGAGCACTGTGAGAATAGGTCGAGGACGATGGACCGTGATTGTAGGTGGTAACTGGAACCTCATGGTGCTCCTGATGATAAACGGGCGCTGGTGCTTGGTAGGACACAGTCTTGGCCCCTTGGTGAGAGTAGAGAACTGGAGCTTGATGGGAGTATACAGCAGCTGAAGCGGGGCCACCATAAGACACAGTTTTGGTGANCCTTGGTGAGAGTAGAGAACTGGAGCTTGATGGGAGTATGCAGCAGCTGAAGCGGGGCCACCATAAGATACAGTTTTGGTGACGGCTGGAGCGGCATATGACACAGTCTTGGCCACAGCTGGGGAACTGTACGTCAATGTTTTGGTTAGGTTCGGGACGTTGGCATATGTGGCCACGGTGGGGGCTGCCAAATAGTGCTGTTGTTGTTGGTGTTGTTGTTGATGGTGCTCATAAGTGGTGGGAACGGTTTCGTGATGCTCGTACACGGCCGGCACGGCCTGAGCCTGATAGACTTGAGCCCCATGATACACATTGTTACTGACCCGAGTGTCTTGTTTGTACACACTGCTGTATGGGGTGTCAATGGCCTTTGAATATTGCGACACGGTTCCGTCATACGAGCGCACCACGTTCTGTTGAGTCGAAGCGATCGCGTCGGTTGATTGGGCGAATGGCACGAAACCAGCCTGAGCCGTAGCGGCGACTCCAGCAATCAAAAGGACAGTTTTTAGAGCGAACATTGTGCTGTGCGATATTTCTTTGCGGACCGGCGGTTGTTTGCGATTAAAACGATGGAGTTGAACTGCTGATTTGTCCGAAACATTGTGGTCATTATATAAAAGGAAACCGCAAATGCACCCGAAAACCTTCAATCACGCTTCTACATCGCATGACTTTCAATTTTGATTCGATTTGTATCGACTATTTTTTGAAAGTGTGTGTTTTTTATCGCTTGAAATAGTTTAATTGAAATCAATCACCCGAACGCATGATCTGAACCGAGTGATATTCTCTGACAAGTCTAATTGAGATTGAACACGCCATCCGGAGTGCGGCGTTCGCGATTGCGCAGAAGGGTGTGTGAACGGCGATGTTTTGGGTTTCTCTGTGTATTTGCTTCTTGTTGTTGTTGTTGGCCCATTCGTTGCGGCTTATTGTCATATATTAGCGACGCCCCCGTTGGCTCAACAAAAGCGCTCTCAGCTCCGAATCGTGAATGGTGAATGTGGGTGTGCCATTGAACCGACGAACAGATATGATTGTAACAATTAATTGCCATTATGTAAGAGTCTGTGTCTGTCCGGTACAATGAATGGTCAAATTTTTGCATGTACTCAGAGGTGGTTCGTTGTTTACTCCCCGTTAATCAGTGCCCGAAATATTGACCTAAATTGAAAACAAAGGCCATGAAATCACTAATCACTAAGAGTGACATTGCACTGATAGATCGTTTCAGCCAAGACGTTTTATCTCATGGACGTCCCGTTCAAAACAAGGCCAAAACATAATGTATCCCCATACTTCTCACTTTTTCCACCACCGAGCTCTCACAGTTTAATGCGGGAGACCATTCTCGGCGTTCTCAGTGTTCCATCCATTGTCGCCATGAAGTTTTACAATTTACAAATTGCTTTTAAATGGGCTGTAAAAAAGTTTTAATGAGTTTTCAGCACGATCTCTCACCCACCCGTACAACGGGCACAAGGACGCGATGTACAGACTCCAAAGACGCCCAGCCGGGACGGTCATTCGGTAATGTTATGCATTTTATTATAATTTTTCTCAGTCACTGGGTGCCACGCCGCAGTGGTTGTTCTATATTTTGTTATAATTTTTCAATTTTTGCCGTGCCGTCCACAAGCCGAGGGAGCTGTTCTCTACCAAATGTCACCGGATTTTGTTGTTGCTTTTCTTAAGGTTTTGTTTTTGTTTGGTTGTGTTTGAGGGAAATCATTGAGTTGGAAAGAGTACCACCTCGTGGGCCATGGGTTCGAGGGAAAAATCTGAAATGAGAAATTATTATTGAAAAACAAAAACAACAATCATAATAATAACAATAATCAGTACACAAACAATAATAAAGTCCGTAACAAGTTCGAGTTGCCCATCTGAGGGGTGAAATGCGGAGCGTTGATAATGAAGTCGCGCCTTTTCATAATGGAATTGTCACAAGGCCATGCGGTAAGTGATTTTCGGCATGAAAGAATATTTATGCAAGAATCAAAAACAATAACAACGGGAAGTGTACAGCATTTGTCAGACGACAGCGACACTGTCAAGCCGTATAGCTGTGGTAAAGTCTTACTAAAGATTATATATTTTGATGGGACATTTTAGAGATACTGATTATTTACTAAAAATAATGGAAGCTTTTCTCATGGTATAGAGTTTATTAAACCCTTCAGATATCAAGAATTTCTTTACTTTAACTAATGTGTTACAAATCTTTGCAACCATCTTAATATACCGACACAACATTGAACTCGAGACATTAACGTTGCTCAAATCATCTGGGTAAGCGAACACAGTACCTTGTTGTGTTGGACATAACAAAAATGTATTGTTGCAAGTCAAAGTTGAAAAAGTTTGATATTTTCTTGAATAATGAAACATTTTATATAACATAATTACATGGCCGGGGTCGGTGGTGGTGTACACGCACTTACACACACATTGAATGACAATAACACGATTTTCTAGTTTTGAATACAGCTCGTTGCCAGGCCAGCTGTGAGGCATTGGAAACTTTTAATTACGCAATGAAAAAAATTACAATCCCAAGTATATGAATAATTCGATTCCCGCTGCCAACGGTAATATTAATACGTAATAATAAAATGTGTACTTTAGCCTTTTGGGGATTCAAAGCGCTGCACTTTGTGTGCTCTCAAATTCAAGGCGATGCTCTGGCATTGTCGGTTCTTTCGGATGGGTTCAGTATGGCCATACAATGCCAATTTGGTATTTTACCCAATTCTCCTATCAAATTAAATCAAACAGTAATGGAATTGAAGCGAACTCCCTGCTGGACAATAAAACATGCATGTACATTTGATTTCCCACACTCACCATACCCAACCACACACCCACAATGAAACACTAACCCGTCTGTTGCCAGCCCTCCCTGATGCAATGAAGACAGAGTGGGCCCAAAGACACTGGACTGGACCAGCCCTCACACCGTACCCTACCCTAACCTACCATACCAATCCATACACCAAGAAGCAGAACTCGCCAAGGAAATTTCGGTATTGTCGAGAACGGCTGTCCATATGTGTTCTTCTCATTTGAAAGGGGAGGGAGAAAGCAAGGCACAGAGGGATGAGTTCGGGTTGTAGCTGATTGGTACTTGTGGGAGGCCTTGGTTCTGGCGGTTAGTAGTTGGCCGGTGTCTGATTTGCTGATTTGATTTCTCTTGTAATGTCGGCTTGGGACGGAGGTCTCGATTAAAGCTTAATAAAAGTATACCGTAGTTATAGAATATGTTGAATAAACTAACTGTTAAGAAGACAGTCAGTTTTTTCTCTGCAGCGCAACCTATCTGACTGCTCGATTGCATTCAGCTCGAATTGCATTTCATTTCGTTCATGTCATTTCAAACGGCCCTTTGTTGGAAAGTGTCCTGCGGTTGTTGTATGATCTCCCTCACACCCCCATGTTGTTGTCATTGTATCCAATTACAAATGAGGCGCACATGAGTACACTCGTTAAAAACATAAGACGTATGAAGAAGCACAGCACCAGCGCCCCCGTCAGAGTCCGGCACGTGAAAGCTAAAGAAATTAAGATATTTTCTGAGGAACGAGCAAATGGACGATGAAACGACGCCAGTGATTATTGGGTGATGCTCTGGAAGACAAGAAGACAATCGTAACAAGTGCAAGGGACATTACACACACATTCATACACAAACATTCATACACACACATTTAACGACCGCAATTCTTAGAAGCTCTTGTTACAGTCGCCCGCGTATGAAGGTGCTTGGCTGTGAGCAGTTAGACTCGTGCGATGGTGTGGCGTTGGCTGCCACGTTGCCATTGCCAGATTGGTCGCAATTGTGATGGCGTAAATGTGGCAAAGGATATAAAATGCGCTTTCTTCGGCTAATTGGAATTGAAACATAAATTAAAAGTCGGAAACAGACGAACGCGCCGAGCACATTACAAACAAACTAATAGGGGATCCAGCCGTCATCTGTCCCCTGGCACAAATTGTGGCCGTTTGATGTTGTGGCGAGAAATCGTTCGCTGGTCGTTACTCAGTATCACTATGCCCTCCACAAGAGGCTGTATACACGTTATCATGTCGCTTATGACATCCCCGAAGGCAACTCCAGACACATCACGAAGTGTGAGAAAATTCAAAGACAATCGTTTAGTTTTGCATTTCGCAAGTCAATTTTCTACGGCTTACTATACCACCCATGAGAAATATACCACTGCCATATGAATTGCAATGATGCAGGGTATCAAAGCATCGACCAATTCGTCGATGTTCTATGGTTCGGCTTCCACATGCCTGCTGACTAGCAGACTCGAGAGGGTTGATGGTGGTGCAGTTGTAATTGTTCGGGCACTTTGAGAGCCTCGGCACGAGCAAACGGATGAACTGCGTTGCCAATAATTTCATTTCATTTGCAGTTAGACCGAGCCGCGACCATTTCACTTGCACTGGATAAATAAAAAATATTTACGGCAAAAAAAGTCAAAGAAAAATTGACTGAACAACCAAGAAAGNAAAAATAAAAAATATTTACGGCCAAAAAAATCAAAGAAAAATTGACTGAACAACCAAGAAAGTTATAAATATTAATGGAGATTTTTTAATAACCACCACAGATGACCTTTCATTGTGCGGCAATCTTANCATTTTTTAATAACCATCACAGATGACCTTTCATTGTGCGGCAATCTTAGACGCGGCTTAGAAGTTCTATTTAGGTATTGCATGACAGTAATAGAGCTATTAAAAGTGTTTTTTTACAACTGAAATTGGTTTCCTAAGTATACGACACTCTCTTGTAATAGGCCGCTCAGACCACGAATATGTAATGAAATCATACAACTTGTCAGTCCTCATTGCAAAGCATAACCGCCTCCATAAAAAATCATCCGGAAAAGGTCAATAGCTAGTCACGGGCTAATACAATTTGTGACTGGAATGAAAGTAAAACTAAACCTAATAAACAACAACTACCACCCAATCTTGGCAATGTAAAAGCGAACTAGGACCTCATCCAATTGTGACATTCTTGAATTGCGATTCATCTTCGTTCAATTGCTATTATGGCCATTATTGTATTTTCAATGTAATTGTTGAAGATTGCAGACCGGTGGTGATGGTGATTGACTCAAAGCGTACACCAACAATGGGCTTTCCATTCGTGAATTGTTCGTTCTTTCGCTAAGCCATTATTGCATTAAGCGTACATAACGATTTGATTTTCTTGAATTTTGCTACATTTATTATAGTTGCCGGTACACATACGATACACACCGAATGGATAGATGGACTGTTTGTAGGGGTGTTGTCGAGTGTAGTGTACTACAATGACCGTTCGAATGAAATGTATAGGACACTTGAAATGAAAGTTTTTACACAATTTCCTTTGGTTGCCATCTTCACATGCAATCACTACACAACACAACACAATACAACAATACAGTACACTACAGTACCCAACAAAGGCTAGGGCCATGGCCCACTTGGAGTCCAGTAACTCGACGATTTTTCGTATTGTGTGATTTGCGATGAAATTTCTTGTGCCTTCCACAATGGTTCGTGTGAGCTTAAAAAAGAATTGCAATTGCTGTAAGTTAACTTGGGCCGAGGGAGAGTTTCAATGTTATAAATGCGATTTCGTCGGGAATTACTCTATAACTCAATTGTCTGTTTGCTTATCGGCTGACTGGGTGGATGGATCGGTGGCTGGCCAAAAAGACCGACAGGGTGGGCAGTGCGGCAGTTTGGGCTTGGCTCGTTTGACAATCCCATTTGATTCCGCATTCCGAACGGCCAACAAGCCAACCTGTGCAATTGATGTTGTCTTGGGGAAATCTTCACAAACATGTTCACATGTAATGCAGAAGTAAGAATAAAATTTCCCCTAAAATTGAATTTTCTACAATTTATTTCGAGGTTGCAGCTACGCTTCAGTCGACTCGAAATGTTACACAATTGTCTCATAAATTTCAATAAATTTGCACCAAACGTTAGCACATCCTTCAAAGTACCAGCAACGGTGTGGGTCGGTAACGAGAAACGATTGTTTGCCTCAACACCATTCGAAGTGTATTCAATTGCGCGCGACTCGTTCGGTGTCAGACCGAGCCCGACCACAAAATTGAAAGCTTTCAACGTGTGTTAACTGCCGCCCCTAATGGTCCTTAAGGGCGGAAGATGTGCTCGAAGTAGGAGCCCCGGCAAACAGCTTTAAATATAACTTGAGCTGAGATGAAGTAAACACCAAACGTGTTGCGAGGTTGGGAGAGCAAACCTTCCAAAATTGGTTCAAAATAGAAAATGTGCACGCTGAAACATGTAAAATTTGAAAAATGTTCATATGGGATATTGGAAGGCAAATTAATGGGGGTAGAATTGAAGGACATTGCATATTCACTTGCCACACATTCCTCTATACAAATTAAATGTGCTGCTCTTAAATGTGATTTGGTCACAATATTTTTTAATACATTAGAGAATTTCAATTTGATTTTCCCATTTGCAGCTATTCAACACCAATTTAAAATTTACAATCTGACGAACTCAATTAGTTCAGTGCTGCCAATCATATGCTAATTTAGCATGCCTCCAAACATGTGTCGGCCGATCCGGCAAATCCCAAGCAATGCATTTGAAATTCGATGTCATCGATAATTTGATAATAATTACGGGATGATATTGAAAAGGCTGGATTCTCCTTCAGCTCCAGCCCCAGCCCCATCGCCTTACAACGAGAGCCTCATTCTGCATTCATAATGACACGCGGGCCACGATGGAAACATATCCAGACAAAAATCTGAAAATATTCAACAGCTCTGAGACGCATACATTCGATATTAACGGGATTATACGAGACGATCCCTCTCACGCTCGCGCCCGCTGCAATATACGGACACGATGGGTATTTTAATCGAATCCTGTGCCGTCCTTGTCGAGCGCCGCCGTAGCCTTTCGACGTCGATTTCCGCATTTAGCATAAGACAAGGCAATTGCTATTCACCTCCAATTTCGCTGCGTCTCGTCCCAGATCCAGCTTCATGAACGCCCGTTGTCATTGTCATAGTGATTTCTCTAGCGATTCTCAAACGATTTCCAATCAACGCATCGATGTGTGTTTCATGTCTGTCATTCATTTTCATTCCAGTCGTTCACGCGAGCATATTTTCTCTTTCTCCGGTGCTTTTTTTTTGTGTGTGCAACAAAATTACGATGGCCCTCTTTTGGGTTTCGATAATTGTGTGAGAGTGTTTTTCTTGTGGTGTGGTGGGGTGTGAAATAAAAATCTAATTTACTTCGCGGTTCGCATACAAATTTTATTGCCTCCCTCATCTAACGCACATGCCCGGCGATTTCGTTGCGAATTGCATACGCTGTAGCTGGAGCCGTTATCACTATTGATGTCACGATATGCATTGCCAGCCAGAACGCTGGGTTCATTTCGTCCGCCACTTTATGGTTTATTAAATTTTCTCAATATTGTTGTGGTTGTTGTTTTTGTAATGAATGCGCCACTTAAAGAATTTGCCGCATATTTCACTTGAACATTTTGTATGAACCTTGCGTTGAAATTCAACTTTGATTTCATTCAAAGTTTTGCGCCTCTACAAGCCGCTGTGGGGTGTTGAACATTGAGTAAGGGCATTTGTGACACCCACTTGCGTTTCATGTATGCAACCCTCATAAATAGCCGTATACAAAAATTACCCGAAAAAGCCCGATATGTGGGGATTTCTGATTGTTGGCTTATGAAAAATAAAAGGGACGCGCCTACGTGGCGCCATTAATAGACAACACAGGCGTTGCAGTAGAGCGTATGACGGCTTAGGCGAGACCTTCACTTAATCGGCAATGCTTGTTGTTTCCAGTTTTTTATATGGGCCTTCTAAGCAAAGGTGAAAACTTTTCGCAAAGTGTTTGCTGGTTTGCTGTAAACTTTTTAATGACTTTTGAACTATGCGCGATTGTGTATGCATGACACTTTACTATCTAAGCGGTGACTGGCTTCGGGTTTCGGGTGTGCTAGTGAAAGTTTCATAACGGATAAATTCACAATTTAATTCAACATTTCATTTGGAAAATTCGCATTCGCGTTCCCCCACCGCCAAACAAAATGCAAACAAAAATCTGAAACAAATTTTTCTAATTGCATTACACTCGTTCTCAGCCTTTGTAATAGTCGAAGTTCACACTCAATTTGCAGGCTTATTGGCACGCAATCCCAATTCCCTCAGTGTTGTACGATTTGCACCCGCTCAAAGCTGAGCACTTCGAATGCACATTTTCATTTGTACATCGGGCTCATTTCCGTGAACCCATTTCGCGTATGGCTGGCGGTGCGTTTGTAGTTCTAGTTGTTTGTGTGAAATGTGACATGACAGGTACATATGGAGAGGGGCCGTGGAGACGGTGGTAAGTCAGAGCTCGCTGAGATAGTAATCAATGACAGGCAAAATTTTTTGGCATTCCATGCAACAACAACAATTACATAGAAAAGTTTACGGGACCTCCGTCGCAGTCGCCATCTAACAAACAAAGAAAGTTGCACCCTCTTGCGGCGGTGCAAACGGAACGGAACTCGGGCGTAACAAAACAGAATTATACGGAAATCCAAACGACCAACTTAAATACATACAGCTCAATGTGGCTTTCATTACACCGAATCAAGGAAAATTCTGTATTTTGCCCCAACAAGTTGTTTCAACTTGGTCTTGCAACCAAAAATCCGTTTGGCATGTTAAAGTTTAATTATATTTGAGTTGTTGCAATTGTTGTTGTAGTTGCAGTGCATTTGCATATACCGTAATTGTGTTCATCAATTTAGCCAAAGTGAGCCAAGAAATTGGAAACAGGTCGGTTACATCAGCACATGCAGCCCTGCAAAAGACGGCAGGCAATTTCCTGCGGTGAATTAATCTGAAAACAAGCACTTTTATCGTGTATTTTTTCCCATTCTTTGAGATCCGTACAATGTTAGAGCTTTAAGCGACATCACATTGCCGCCACATGCCACGCCATAATTCCAAACATTTATAGTATTTAAATCGGTACGGAAATCATTGCTGCCGTGATAGCCGTGAAGGGGCCAGAGATAAAAGTCACATATTCCATTTATGCATTCATCACGGATTCACAATCCAATTGTGGGGCAAATGGCAAACCTAAAAAATCGTCTGCCTCCAACGTTTGCCGCACATCGACTAGTCGGCTTTCAAGCACGAACGCCATACTTTACTTCAATTTACTTCACTTTAGTCCCCATTGCACATTATCGTGCCCGCAATAAAAATGATATAATGCAATGTCACGAGAACAGGAAAAAAAAACACACAAATGAAAGTCAAAAATGCATAAAAAATACGAACAAAATACATGAAAAGCCAACCGTGTCGTGGCGCAAAGCAGGCGCGAAAATGCCATGCAATTTTTATTAGGTATGCAAATGTGTCAATTTCATTTTCAATCGACAGCTGGCTGAATGGCTGCAAAGTAGTTCGATGAATTGGTTGCCTTGTTGTGCAGAATGTAGTAAATTGTCCGAGGGGTTCGGCCAACATACCGCAACTATAACAACAACAGGCTTCCCTGTATTTGGGCGCCCAAGTGGGGCTTTCATGGCGTCACTTGTTGCCCACATGTGTCTTGATTGCCAAACCGCCCTCCCGGTGGTTGTGTTCATTGACGAGTTCATTGATGGCTCTGGTGTGTTGGTAATTTGTAGCATTACATGCAGCAGCATGCTGCAGACATTTAACACGTACGTATGGATCATAAATGTGAAACGGCAAATTCCACAATCGTTGGGTCTTCAACAGTTAAATTTTCATTTATTTATAGTACTACCTAAGAACTCATCCGGCCTCTATAGAACTTTGCGAAGTGAGTGGGTATTGATTTCATTAAGCTCACATTTCATGAAATTCAATTGGATTTGTATAAAAGCCGAGAGCCGTTGAACCTATTTGGAATTTCCATTATGCCAATTGGCCTAGTCTTAAAGGCGCAGCAATATTGTAGGCCCATGCAAACACAATGCAAAAGGAATGCATAGCTGGTGCGTAAATACGTATGTCTGTTGCTGCATGGAAGATGCGTGAGGTCGGCAATTTGCAAAAGCCAGAGCCTAGTTAGAGCCTCCGATGGCCGGAGAGATGCAACAAATTGATGTTATTGTTTAAATATTTGCCAACGTAATTAACTTAATTCATTTCGATTGCCATTAGACAGACAGCAGTGGGTGTGTGTGGAGGACTGGAAGTGAAAAGTAAATACGTCTATAATGGCAAGCAAACGGAGACTGTCGGGCTTCATGGTATTTTATTATGCAAAAGTGTTTCTGGTTTCAGATATGTAGGGAGAAATTGAAATTGTTTGCTCAACTAAAGGTATTGCTTTTGTCGAATCCCAAAACTTTTCGGCATAGAGGCTTTGCTGTCCCCGCAGGGCTCGTCGCACATTGGTTCCGATATAAACCAAGAAATGCAATGCAACGACAAATACATTGAGTTCCCCCGAAATTAAATTGAATCTTAGCGAAATCCATTTTGTAGCATTTGGGCGATGAAAAAGTAACAAAACTGACTTTATTTAACTGTGGCAAAGTTCCCCTAATTGAACCAAGTGTATAGCGCTCCCTCGGTATGTTAGACGTATATCTAGGCATCCTTGGAAGCTTCGATGCCGTTGGCGATCTCCTTGCGTTTCTTGCGGCGCATCTTTAAGTTGGTTATCAAACGCACCGTGCAGAAGTAGATGATCTCGACAATGCTGAGCGTAGACACGCCCATGAAGAGGCCCAATAGACCACCGCAATTGGCCAGAAAATCGGTGGTACCATAGAGTTCCGAACGCTTGGAGGTGAGGAATTGCGCTTCTTTGAAGAAAATCGACAGACGAGCCATTTTGGAGCTGCAGCGAGAAGACATGTGGAAAACTGTGTGTAAATTTTAATTCGCCATACCTTTCATTGGGATCGGGCGTATAGTCTTCGCTCAACTGTTGGCGATCCATGGAGGCGGCCATCATCTTGTAGTCGAAATCGGCTTGTGAAATCTCCGCCTCGTACGCAATCGATGTGCAGGCCGGCAGGCAATCGCAGTCGGTTGCCGCCCGGAACTCGTCGCCAGTCTTTTCGAGCCCCTGGTTGAACTCTTTCAGCAGCAGTTGATCCTCGGCCGAATTGTAGCAGCCGATTTTCGCCGAACCACAAACCGGTATTCCCTGGTGGCCTGTGACGCAAGAAGTTTCAAAAAACACTTCATCAAAAACCACTTATTACAATGAACATACGTGGCATTGAGAATTTGACGCAACCGCATTGGGTGTACGTGTAGTTCGCAAGGCACTCCAGTTCGCAATTTGTCTGGGTGTAGATCTGGAAGTAGCGCAAATAGCGCTCTTTCTGAAAGTAGCACTGGCGGCGATGGGGCTCGTAGTGCTTGAGACCCTCGGAAGTGGTTATGATTTTCGGCTTTATGGAGATTAGCACCTCCTGGTCGAATGGCACACGGAAATATTGCTTAGATACCTGGGCCACTTCCCCCGGCGTATGCAGAAGAATCTACCAACCAAAACGATAGTAACGCCCAAATGTGATGTCGTCTTAAAAGATCACCTAAGTTACCTTAAAGCCCTGCACCGGTCCACGGCACATATCGTCGAAATCCTGCTCCAGCCCATTCAGCACCATGTAAAGGCCGGCTCGTGCCCCCGGCCCCAACACACGATGAGGGAACGACTCGGGATCAGCGTTCACATTGTAGCCGTCTTCAACATTCCAATCAGTGTGGGTGCGGTTCTGCTTGTGCATGACCACTTCTGGGATCAATCTGTGCAACGAAATGTCAAACGGTCTGGAATTTACTGCAGTTTCANAGCAGTTCCACTGGTTGGATAGAACTTACCCTTCGTCACGGTAAATCTNTGCAGTTTCACTGGTTGGATAGAACTTACCCTTCGTCACGGTAAATCTCCTGCGGGTTAAGCGAATTGAAACTATAGCACACTCCTTCTTCGGTGATGATCTTCTGAAAAATGTCGCTGCACTTTCTATCTGTGTTACGCCATTTGCACTGTAAGAAGGTGTTGCGAAAATGCGGCATCACTTGGCTAAGCGCATCGATCGTCTCTAAGCCGGTGCTGATGTTCGCGCCCCAGTTCAAACTTTCCATTAAATGGGCTTCACACACCTGACCCACAGCCTGCATGCGACGATTTCTAGCCAATCGAACCAGAACTCAAAATATCAAACTTTAGGGTCGAAGAAGGAATTTGTCAGAAACTCACTGTTCCTCATCCATTTCNAGGGTCGAAGAAGAAATTGTCAGAAACTCACTGTTCCTCATCCATTTCCTCGGTGGTTGTGTTGGTCAGCTTATCCTGTATCATCCAGAACGAGGCAGTGTAATTGAAGGCCCGCTGGCGGGCTTTCGTCTCTGGACAGACGGTCACCGCTGGGAACGGTATCTCCCAGACGGGCGTGGACTTTTCCGCGAAACTCACGATAACGGGATTATTGTTCCACTTGTCCCAAATGTTCATCGTAAGAGTGGCACACGTATATATCGAGAACACAAACACCATAATCCAAAAGAACCTGAGCGAATTCGCATCAAAATTACCGGCGGTCATACACTATCCGAACCATCGGCTTACCTCTCCAAACAGGGGCGCTTTTGTTCGCCCAAATATTTTATGCCATGTATTGTGCTGTTGTCGCAGTACTCGGAGAAGATGGCCCAGGCCGCTTGCGTAGTGTTGCCGTACTTAATCTGCTGTTTGGTGTCCACATCGTCGTCGCTGTCCTCGTCGACCGTCTCTTTGAAGGCCGTCACAGTTTTGGCCATGAGAGCGGCCCGTTTCCTTTAAACGAACGAACGAAATAAATCAACCATACAGATCGAACGGCCAATGTATGCGTCGCAACCCACCATTGAGCAGCCGCCGGCATTGCACTCAACGTGGCAATCGGCGGACGTTCCATTTTATCCGTTCTGTTCTCCGTTTGATCATCAGTCTCCATGATGACGCTATAGTCCGAGCGCAATGACTGACAGGCTGTCTAAATGAATGGATGGATGGATTGTTGATTCAACTGGACGACTTCACGGACCAACGTTTGCCACATAACAGAGCGGTCTGGCATTCAACTCTCACGATTTTATAGCCGGGCGGTAGCCTCGAGCAAGGCGGGAGTGCCGCGTAGGTTTGCACAGAAATTAGCTAAATTAAAAGCGTATACATTGCTTAACTACACCAGCGGGACTTTTAATGCATCTGTGTGCGGTCGCCAACGACGGCGACGACGAACTCACTTCCACCGAAAATAGAGTTGCCTCACGCCTCTCCAGAGACTATACAAAATGACTATCATGGTCTTCATATTGTCAACGGTGCTTTTCGTTGAGCCAACGTAACGTAAAGTAATGTGGCTACAATGCAACCACAACATTTAATTATTCGTTACATACTTTCATTTACATATGTGTGTATTCAATGGGGAATTTACATTAGGGAGCGGTTCTTCATTTTGCCTTTAACACCTCGAACAGTTTTAATATACAATTTGGACAATTCTTTTTGCGCAACCACTACGAAACAATAATGCGTAGGCTTAGCCCAATTGGTCCGATATCACTCAAAGAGAATTTCTTAGCTTTTCATTGCCCAATGACATCGGAAACTCCACTCCAGTCAAGGCCACCAACACATTGTGTTTTTTCTCTTCTTGACTAGCCATGCAAACTGCCCCAAAAAACCAATGAAAGTCCACTGTAAAATTTGAAGACCGGAACAGTTCGTTTGGTTGTGCTCAATATCCTTGTGCCAGCTGACAAAGTGGTCCACCTTATTGTAGTCGCTGTGGTTGTTGCTGTTGTTAAACTGTTGGTGCAATGTAGTGAAGCAAGTGGATTTGACCGTACAACCAGTGAGACATAATAAAAAGTGTGGTGCTTCCCTTCTCTGAGTGGAACAATATCAAGGACATGCGACAAAAGCAACAACAACTACAACAAGGAAAGGTACAAAACAATTTTTCGGGCTTTTAATAAAGTTAACTGCATTTGGAGTGCGATGCTCTGCCACAGGCGACACACAAAAGGGAAAGAAACCAAAATCGACCAAAACCAAATGGCTGTGATTCATACTAACCTGCAGTGAAATTGCGGCGCTTGTTGTTGTTGGTTTGGTTTGTTCATTGTAATTTCTCTTATTGCATACAACAAGTGTTGCTAGTTTGTTGCCGGACCGCACCGTAACGTAACGTGCCATACCCCTATTTGAAAATTTCAATTGCTTTTACATGCGAGCTCCTGCTATAGGGTGTCCTGCTGTTTGCAGGATTTGTAATCCTTTTATCGTTTGTCCTGTTGTTGCCGATGCGAGAGTGCGTTAACATGTTTCGTATGCCGGTGCGAGTGGTGCACGGATGGGGCCCGTTTGTTCTCGTGCTTGTTCCTCGTGTGTTTGTGTGGCGATCATTTATTTTAATGAGATTTATAATGAAGCCATGCTAGACGCCAGCCGTCCACCCTTGTTTAGACGAAGTTTTAACAGTAAAACAAAGGCACTCGCAGCGACAGAGAGTGAAAGCGTACCGCAAAAATTTAATTTCCAATTTTCATTATCGTCTTTTATTAATTAACTATTTTTGTGTTGATGGAAATGACGAAACACTTCGATATCAATTTCAATGTACTTTATTTATTTGTTAAACACGAACAGAAAACAAACATTATTGTTGTACAATGAGAACCATAAATACAATACAATATAATATAATATACATATGTATATGAATTGCGATATAAATATTAATGTTACCCTACATATGCCAAATGAAATGCATTTCCATTTGCATTGAAAAATATTAAAAAAAAAAGAACGAACATTAAAAACGCGATACTTAAACAAAAAAAGGATTCTCAAACGGGAAGTTGTATCAGAGAAAACCAATGTAGCAACTCCTTAAAGGTCTATTTAAGTGTGGAGAGATCAGATGCATTTGTGGCATTACCAAAACTGTCCCCCGCATCTCCCGAGTTTCACATAAATGTAAATGAACTTGCAAGAATTCCTGAATATTTTTAATCCTCCTCCTTTAACGATTACATGTTTCCTTTGATTTGTGTTGTCTAACTACATAAACATACTCTAATCGGTTAAACTCACTTTAATAATATATTTATATAAATGAGAAAATCAGGGGGATTTTTCGTGTGCTGTATATTTCCTTTACAATTTCTAACCTTACTAGAGTTTTCTGTTAAACGTAATTTTGATTATGATTTGAAACTTCCCTCGATTGGTTCTTGCTGTCAGTACATTTATACATAATGAAGATATATAATGTATATAAGTGGATAATTTACATGAAATACTCATCGTATTAAATACATCAAATTTGTTACAAATTGTTAAAATATTATTGAACGTTTTGTTTTTTTAGTTACTTTGTATATATTTTTTGTTAAACTTTTGTTTATTTAAGAATTTGTTATTTTTTATGTTGAACCCTGTTACCGTTTAGTTCTCTTATGTGACTGTTATTGTTGTAGCGGTTGCATTGGTTAGCTGGCATGGTGGCCAATGTGATGTTCATGGTCTGTCGACAGCAGCAGCAAATGCAACAATAACGCAAATGAGGCCGCAAATGGAAGTCACCATCAATCGTTTGGAATCTGTACTATTGTGAGGCAGCGGCTGCTGTGGCCGTGGCTGACGTCCCATTAGCCGTACCATTTGTAAGGCTTAACGCTAAGCCCAATGCACCTGCTGTTGATGGTGGTGCGGCCGATGCGGTTGCCTCCTGTTCAGGAAAAACGCCAAAAAAAAAACAAAAGCTCAAATTCAATGTGTTTCAATGGAAAATTTGTTGAGAGAACATAAAATACAAAATAAATAATAGCGACATTTTTATCGGTTTTTTTGTTGCAATGTACATTAATTTCTAAGGGCATGCAGTGGCGTGCTCAATTTGCATAAGGATTATATCTGGGGAGAAATGCTACGGTACGAGTCCTGCGAAACTTACAATGCTCAGTGTGCGTACAATACAAGACCGTGTCGCCGTGGTCACCGGGCCATACGAATGCTGTTGTTGGTGCTGTAGAAGCGGTTGGTAATTGTGATTGTGGTGATGATAATATGGATGATGATGATGATATGGATTGTATTGGTGGCTGTGATTGTGATGATGATGGTGACTAGGTTGGTGGTGCGGTTGATGATGGTGAAAGGGCTGCTGGAGATTCTGGTGTGCATGATGGCCGTGTTGTTGATGATCGTACGCCATTCGTGCCTGATGATAACCGTTGACTGTTTGCTGTTGTTGTTTATATTGTGTTAGATTTCTCTGAAGTTGTTGCGGATGCTGACCATCGTTCTCGTTATCCATGAGTCCATTGGGCGTACTGGCTCGCGACGACGATACCGAACCATTCAGCAGTTTTACATCGGAATCGGAGTTCTGCGTATTGGGCGACGGTATTGACAAATGTTCATCCAGTGAGAAATCATCATCGCGTTGTATATCCTGTGCGGGCAGACGAGGGTGATTGACAAGCAAAATGTTGTACAAATACATGATATAGCGACAGCGGGGCATCCGTAGAGAGTGGAAGAAAAGTAGAGTGGACATGGTAACGGGAGTTTTAGTTGAGGTATAATGAACAAGTGCAATGTGCAGTTAGCTGGGATAGGCATGCGAGG
>JXPZ01006083.1:0-10727 GCA_001014575.1 Themira minor
ATATTTTAACATTCAATTGAACTGCCTCCATCACTTGAAGCATTTCTGCTTAAATGACACATTGTTGTCNTTAAGCGTTTCTGCTTAAATGACACATTGTTGTCATCCGAAACCCCCGAAAACACTTAGCCATTTTGGGATCGCTTGTCTGCGGTGTGCGACATGCGTGTCCAATTTGAATCCTTTTAAAAGAAAAAATTCAAAAAATGCTACTTGGATTTCGGCATTGGATTGGATTTCATTTCGAAGAACAAATTTCATTAGGGTCAGAGGCTTGAATGTCATACCCTGTCTGTCGTCGAGAAGGTCAAGGTAAAAATTAAACGAATAAAACGATAACGAAAATTGTCTAAATCGAATTTGAGTGTTGTGCAGTGGAAGCTTCCATTCAAATTATGTAAATACAAATTCAATTGATCGAAAAATGCTAAAGAGCAGCCTATAGAAAAGTGTCATAGAGGAACATTCTACTGCGGTTGGGGAGGTAGGTGAGGTGTTGGGAAAATTCTTGTCATGATTGTGCAGATTCACGTCAACTCCCCAGGGCGTAGCTGTCGGTCGATGAAATTCCGTTGTGGGTTTTCGTACATCTCTGCGTTGTCATCAGTCTTGTCCACTTGACACCAGCGGACGAATACGAAAATAAATCATTAACTATTCACAATTATTTTGTTCCAGCAATCTGAATCCGTCCGAAAGTGAAGGACGTCTTCCCTTGCAATTGAAAATATTGCCTTGAATTAGTTNGTCCGAAAGTGAAGGACGGGTTAATAATACCACTACAGCTGAGGGTCGCACACAAATAATACTGTCAGTCTTCGCTTGCAATTGAAAATATTGCCTTGAATTAGTTTTATGAATTATGAATAGGAATTTCAAGAACCGACAAGCAAACAATGCAACTTTTTTAAATGAATGAATTGTCCTTTAAAGCTGAAGACTATTTTCTCTATNGAATGAATTGTCCTTTAAAGCTGAAGACTATTTTCTCTATATCGGTCTTCTCATTTTCGATAAATTCGACACATTCTTACGAGTTTCTTTTTACCGTCACTCGGTCGGTGTAATGTCTTTGGACGACCCTTTAGGCAGTAAGGAAAACTACCTGATTATCGGAGTACATTAACGGATTTGGTAGTTCTTCTTAATAATCTTGATTGTTAAGTCGTTATTATTAATTCTCCTTTTTTTATACATTATCGTTTGGATTGAATTTCCTTCTACCAAAACCTTATTGTGCGTGCACATTTTGCGTCTGCTATTTGGAATTTAGTACTTTGGAGGTACGGTGACAACAGTGGTCGACTATCGACGAATGGAAATTGCTCATCATTAATTTTCAATTAAATTGATTTATTGACTGAGCTTGCTATCGGATTCTGTTTCCCCTCTTTCCTCTACCCCAAAAGGATAATTACGATGCAATGGAATTGAACCTTTTATGTGAGCCCAGGGAAGCGAGTATAACAATTAGCCGTAAAGGAGTTGTGTGGCTCAGGCAAGCAAAGATTTATTGTAGTGGAAACGAAAAAAATGAAATGACATTCAATACGCTGGGGATTACCGATTGATTGCTAGTCGTGGAAAGGGGCTAGCGATGTGACGTAAAAGAAGCTGGCAGTCTGAAATCGCTCTGGAGAATAAAAGGTAGATATTCCGATACATTTGCTATGCCTTGTTGTGGAAATTTTAAATTATTTTAAATGCTTTGAATTAAAGTTTATTTAAAGTGGCTCAGTTTGTGGAACGGCCGCAGTTGAGTCTCATTTCATATAATTTAACTTAAATGTGTACGAGAGTTTTTTAAGTTTAGAGTGATTTGTATGGTCTTGGTTTTAGTCGGTTTAAAATGTTTCGCTCGCTACTGGCATATCCGCCGAATACATTAATCGTGACTCCACGGAAGTAAATTGCCCGCAAATAGGCATTTGTTTACCTTAGCGCTAGAACCTTTGAACTCATAAAATGCTACTGCATAAAGGTGATGCTTGGCTGGTTGGCAGCCGCGACAAACCGTTTGAGGAAATTGTGTGCAAGTGATGAGCAGTTTTATGTGAAACTCCGGTTCAAAGGCCTAATGGTTGGGTCACGTTCGCCATGTTGCAATATTCAAATTGCCAGCGTTCGCTGACAGCTGACAACTGACTGTTGGCCTCCATCGGACCGACACGAACGGACCGGGGCAGTCAGGCGGTCACAACAACAAAATAGAAAGCCAAATGAACTGAAAATTGATATCACTTTGCCAGGCATCAATTTTACCAATGGCTGTTGGGAAATCACTTAACACTTGCAACAACAACATGGCAAAAATCGAAAATCCCTTTCCTCGCTGACGGTCATCATTTGACGTGGTGTAAAAATCTGATTTAATACAAACTCGTTTGGCTAGGGAAAACGAAAGAAATTATTCGCAATACGACAGCCAGCCGCTGGAAGCATCGCTCTGGTGTCGCAACAATTTCTTCGACGATCCTCATAATTTGATATCACGTTTCCACGCAAACGTAAAGCCAAGTCGAGCATAACGAACCATAAGGCGTTGGCAAGGCAACGCCTACTCGCCCCCATAGCGAGAGCCAGGGAGAAGCCAAAGGGTTCATGGATGCAAATTGGCTCATAATTAAACTGGTCGTCGACGTGCTCTTTTCGATATCATCGTTGTTATTACGATTATTGTTGTTGTTGGGGTACCCATTGGAAATTGCTTCCCTATCATTTTGGTTGTTACGTTGTCGTCTTACTGTTTCTTATTACCAGCTGTGGGGGGTGTCGTGACTTTCGGTGTCTTGTCGTTTTCGTTGTTTCGTTATAAATAATTACACCAAAAACAACAACCAACAAAAACGGTGAAGCCAAGTAAAGACAACAATGAAATTTATAAAAAGTAAACACTTGCGATGTCGTTGCATTTGGCGGTGAGGCTTCTTTTGATTTCAGCTTTTCGGTTTGTTTGCACACGTACTCTAGCTTGACTTGACTCTCGTGCACTTTCCCAGCAGCTGGCCCTGCCGTGCCGTGCTGTGACGTGCCCTGTTGTGCTGTGCTTGTGCTTTGTGCCGTGGCGCAATCAAAGATTACCGATGTACCAACCAAAAACACAAAGAGTGCAGTTGTTGTTGTCAACAAATCACGATCATCACTAAGGGAAATTGAAACAAACCCTGAAAATGTACATCTACACAAATGCAAACAAACACGACAAAATCACAAATCGAAATCAGCACATATGTATGTGGGGAGCTTTATATTTCATTGCATCCGAGGACCCTTTTACATTGTTCTCCACAGTACGGGTGGCGATAAAAATTGCGCTGTGTTCACCACCAAAAGATAACGAAACAGTTGCATTTCCGGTTGGAGCTCGAGCTTGTTTTGTGGCNCGAAACAGTTGCATTTCCGGTTGACGCTCGAGCTTGTTTTGTGGCACTCGCTTTTATTCGTGTAGCTGATGATTGCCCTTTGTGTGATTTAATTCACAATTTGTAACCGCCGCGAAAAACAAACATAAGTAGCAATTGTTTGTAATTGGCTTTTCCATGACGCACACCACACTCGGCTTGTGGGGGTGTTTAAGGGGCTCCGGCCTTCCTGGGCTTATATTCGAATTGACAAAAACAGAAAAAATTGTGCCTTATCGAAATCGTGCCCGGGCCTTCAAAGAGTCCATCCAGGCTTATCGCGTAACAAGCATTTATGCATATGAATGAAGGGCGTCGCAATTAAGTGATAAGAAAAGCGTTGACAATTTTTAACTTTATTACCCAAAGACCTCTGAAATGGTGTGTGCTGAAAAGCCCCCATTGAGGCGCAAGTGCACGATCGCGAATGTCCGCGATACGAGGAGTCCGCCGCACATTTGGCATCTCCCGTTTTTAATGAAATTACTGTCGTTGCTATCGACAGAGCGCCCTTTAATGAGCACACCGCATTCCAGGGACCAATGCGTGTTGTCCTTCTCCTTGTAATCGGATTATGTGGCATTTTATTTCGCAGGTAAATGAGAATTTCTAGCCGTTTGCGCGTTTTTAAAGCTTTTAGCCGTGTTTTTCACGATACGTGTGGGGGTTTCCATGGGAAGTGAAAATCCGTGCGAGAACAGCTTATTGTGTGCCATTAAGCTGAACGATGCTTAAGTTGAATAAAAATAGAGACGAAGCGCTCTCTGACCAGCTCTGGCAATTTAATTTTATTTCGTTTCCTTTTATTTATTTGGTTGTTTGCCATTTCTTTGGCGTTGCCTGTCAATTGGATTTTTATCATTCACTGTCAGTTCGGGCAAACAGATAAGAGGCGACCGGCCGTAGACATTGTGCTTGCGTTGATAATACTATTTCGTTTTATTACCATTACGATTTCCATTACAACCACGGGCAGGGCCATGGCCACTGTCAGGGCAATCGACACCTCATCGAGAACGCTTTTTACGGGCTCTGCAATAATTATATTGACTTTTGTTGGAGGCGCCCGTCATCGTCATTCTCAACGTGTAAATAAAGGAAACGTCAACAACAAGGACAATTTCTTCGAGTCCCATAGTCTCATCTTGTTTTTGTGCACTTTGGGGATATTCAATGAATTCTGTGTATTTTCATGCGTTTTGTACTATTTTCGAGGATTTGCCATAAGTGTCCATTGCAAAGAATTGAAAGGCTTGGGTTTTGTCACATTCTGTAGAAATTCGTTTGGTTCTTTGTTGACTTTTTCTTTTGTTCAGTCTATTTACACAATTATATTCTCTCGTCTAATTGCTTCCGGGTTGCGCTTTAATCTTTCCACCCGGCGCTCAACGGGGACATTCTAATTACATTGGTTTTTGCACACAATCGCAAATTACGGAATTTTCTTCGTTGTTCCTTTTCGTTTTCTGGCGCTTTATTCCCCCTCCCTCCCTGGCCGGAACTATAAATCTCTTTTGTTGTTGGCGCACCCTCAAAAGAAAGCCAACACCAAAACCAGCGAAAAGGAAATGGAGTTCCTCTTTTTCGCTGCTATGTGGTTCTGCGTGAGGTAAAATTACGGTTTCTTATGCTTTTTTTTTTTTTGGATTACTTGCATTGCAGTGTTGAGAATTGATTGTGTGGGTTGCCAAGAGGTGCTACTAAATTTCTACCAATTCGCTTATAGCTGACTTCGTTAATTGGCAGTCTGTGAATTGAAGTGGAGTGCTCTTTTTTGTTGCAATTCCGTAAATTTAATCCTATTTGAACCTTTTTCTCAAATGTTCGTTCTATTCCAATCAAAGCATTCAGCTTATCTAATTAGTCCTGTTTGATTATCTCTCAGAATGACTGTCAAATTAAATGTAATTGAGCTCAATCGAATGTCGTCACAGCAAAATGATGCAATTCGCATTTTACCTTGCATTTTAAAAATTTTTGATTTGCTCAATTTTTCTCTCTCATCTGGTAATTGTTTCTCACTGTGCTGAGATTGTGCTTATCCTATTGTTAGCAAAGGTGGTGTTGTTTTTATGATTTGGCTGCCACGCTACTACCAAACCCCCATATTGTTAGTATTACCGTCATTACTCAGTGAAATCATCAGCATCAACGAAGCAAAGAGGAAAATGTGATTATCAACATCATAACAATGCAAAAACAACAACAGTAGAAATGGCTACTACAATTTTTTTTTCTGTTGTTGTTGGTATTCTTCTTATATTGTCGTGTGAATTTTCCACAACACCCAGCCATGCATCCAGCCAACCAGCCAGTGAACTACAACAACACCCGGCGGCTGTTACGTGCGTTCCAACTACGAATTACGCTTGCTTACGGCCGCGCACGGCAAGCTCAGCGTGCCGGAAAATTGCAAGCAATTTTCATTTTCCACAGATGAATTTGTTATTATTGCAAAACATTACTATCGGCTGCTTCCTCTCCCTCTTGTTGCTTACAAAAAATGAATTCCTTCCGTTTTTAACCCGGTGATCAGCAAGCAGAAAACATTTGCTCTTGTTAGCGATTAGCGAGTTTACTAATTATGCACATATAAAGTTGCACGCGTAATGTGACAATTACACACCAATTAAAACGACATGAGCCACATCGGCTCGTCTCAGTGAACATGATTTTGTCGAAATAAAATNTCATGAGCCACATCGGCTCAATCTCAGTGAACATGATTTTGTCGAAATAAAATAATGTATTTATCACTTGAGTTATTAACACGCGAATGTTTTTCAATTTGAACGCAATTGCCATGGATTTTCATTAAACTTTAGCACGACTTGTGACTTTTCTGCGAGACATAGCAATTTCCGATTTGCAAAAGTGTGCCGAGCGGTACGAAGATTGCCTGACTTACAAATTTACCGAAATCGCCCATAAACGATAAGTACCTCACGATTTTAATTTTCCATATGAATTTGTTTTGAAAGCGGGCAACAACAATAAACTTAAAACGGAAAATCAATTTCTTTAACATAATGTGAACGAGTGATTTCCCCGCCACGCCGTTTAGACTTGAAAAACTGATCATATTGCTGATGTTACAGCCCCATTAAAGGGATGCTAAATTTTAACGTCCAAAAGGAGCACGGCGCAGAAGAAGTCAAAAGTGCATTACGAGGAAATGTTTACACATGTGTCTGACGGGGGTTCCTGGTGGGACCATAACAACGTGCTGAGCATGAATAAATAATTACGAATACGTCGATAATGCCTCTACTACGGGAGCAGTAGGAGCCTGACGAACAGTAGGTGGATCCCGAGCAGATACTAAAAATAATGTAAAACTCGTTTATTCGTTTTCGATTTGAAATTCATTGCGGAATCATGAAGTGATTATGTGTAATGAAGAGTTCATGTCGACTTTTGTTCGCGCATTGGCATTGCCCAGCCAGACAATAACCGAAGCAAGCAACAGAGTGTCCCAACAACAATACCACGACGGGCATTAAACGCACACAATAACAACAATAACATTAATCCAATACACACAGAAGAAGGTCCGTACGAACGGCTATTGCCGGAACGTGACACAAGGGCTGACTGCCCAGAAGAAGAACATCAACGGAATCCAGTTTGATTTGATGTGGTTCGGGCTTTGGCTAGTCATTTTCGTTGATTGTTGTCGTTGTTTTTGCTGTGTTGGCATCTGTGTGCAAATATGTTAGACCCGGGATGGTTGTTATAAATGCGTAAATGTCGGAAATCAATGAATATTACCGTTCAAGGATTTAAAAGACAATAGAAATTCGTTTAAGTGCACATGGATGCAATTTAATTTCATTATGTTTTATGCGATGTTTAATCGGGTTTCACTCAGTTTAATATAAAATGTCATTAATAGTCGTTGATCAACAACAACAACAAGAACCAACGCTTTTTATGAGTTTTCCACATTTCGTTTTTAATTAATTAATAACAAATTTAATTGCATTTACATACAGCCACAAATTAGACAGTTGCATAACAAGTGGCGGATGCGAAATTGCTATTGAGTTCTCAATTTGTATTAAATTTTTGTTGATATTTTACGGTGGCAAATGCATTGAGTGCAGTGCGTTTAATTCCCAAATGCCATACACTTTATTAAAGTGCACCGTATATGTGTTTCCCAAAGCGATTTTGTGTGAAGTGTTTGATAAAATGAAATTACAAAATATGACTATTACTCTTGTACAGTGCAGTGCATTTATTTGTTTTGTGGCGAAATTAAAAAAACTCATAAGCTCGAAATTTGTTTTCTTTATGTTCTAGTTAATGTTTCATTGCGTAATTGTTGTGCATTTTATATGGTAGATTTAATGTAATGCGGTCCGTTGATAATGCATACGTTTGTTTACTGATGTAGATTTGTTTTATCAAACCAATTCAGTTATCAATGAATCACAAACAGAATTAACTTAGTTCCCCATCAATGGACTTGCTTAATTTACACTCATACTGAGGTTAGCTTAATTCCCAAGGTTAACTAGACTTTTGAGGGCAAATAAGAAAAATCCGGCTATTTATCAAAGGCGGCAGTCAGCTTATTAGCTTACCGGGCAAGACCGACCGCACACATACCTGTGGTGTAAACGTCTTTTCACAGAGTAGGGAAAATTCGATAAAATGATCTACGTACGTATTCTACTCGCCCCACAAAGTCACCTCAAATTGAACACCACTAATTGGAGAAATGCTTCAAAAAACTTATAAGGAATTAAGGAAACTTACAATATTAGATATATTTTACATAAAAAATGATTTTAAACCTATAGATTGCTTTAATACTTCAGTTCTCTGTGAAACTTTATTTAACATGTTTTCAATCAATCAAATAAGATCACTCGAAAGTTGAACTCAATTGAATTAAAGCAAGTTTAAAGCGTGTTTTACAAAAATTTCTTCTTTAAATATGGGGAAACAAATATGTACTTTTACATGAGTGCAGTTATTATTTTCCATTTCATCTGACCCCGTTTTGGGGGTGCGTTCCTGCCTCCTCGAACACACCACCACAACGAACCGCCAAATGATTCGAAACTTGAAGAAAACTTTTTGAAAAACTTTTACTTTTGCATTTTGTAATACTTTCCAACATCCCACGAGGCACTGACTGACGTAATTCCTGTACATTTGCTTTTGTGCTGCCGTACTTGGCTGCTGCTGGGCGCCGAGTGCATTAAGGTACCAGCCAAATTAATTGCACTTGCCTCCCCCTCTGCCCTAGTCTCAAATGGTTGCTGTTGTTTTGCTATGCAATTTGTTATGATTACAGCATTTTCAATTTCTGCATAAACGGCTCTCTTCAAATTAAGCGATGCTCCAGCGTGTCTTCCTCATTTCGAGCCAGTCGAAAACAACCCATTCTACGGAAAGCGAAATTCACTTTCAAAACGCAAACCATTGAATAGACATACTTACTCATACACCTACACCCAAACAAACGTGAAGTGCAACAGCACGATGCAACACTGACCCATAATTGCCATGCAAACATCGCGAAAAAGAGATAGAGAGTAATGCAACTTTATGCTCTGTTGGGTAAGACAAAGCTGGTTGACATGTTGCCCGAACTCCAACACGAACACGTCATAGGCGAAATGATATTGCCACGGCCCGGTGGCTGAGTCATGACAATCGAACATCAAAGAAGTGAAATTGAGTAGTTCATATTGGTGCGCTGTGTGATGGGGGCAGGCAAAGTGATAAACGCTGCCGTCAGCCAACGGCGATTGATGTGTGCGCTCTCATCTCGCTAACTGGCAACTGTGTTGGCGATGCCAATCACGGACAGAGGCAAAATCAATTTGAAGATATGACGCTGCATTATAAATGATCACAATGGCAATTATATGTTTACAAACACAAGGTGGGAATAGTGAAGGGGAAAGGGAGGGCTGTTTGTTGTCTTCCCCTGCAAATGTCAAATCAATGGGTGGAAAGCTGAAATTGGTATTGATTAAACAATATTAAATTAAATCGTTCGCTGTCAGTAATTCAATTATAGTGAATCGTGGCGACATATTCAATTGATGACAGACACCATAAAAGTTGCAGCAACAAATTGTATTATATCAGCGATTCTTAAACTATAGTGGTTTTGCTTCCTTGGGTGATGACAATTGAGTCCAGTGGCGCAGGGAAAGAGAAGAAACAATATTACGAGACCCCCATTTAAACATCATAAATCTAGAGGAAATTGCAAAACGTTGCCTGGAGATGTTTCAGCCCCGAAAATTAGAGTGTTTACCTCTTGTCGTGCCAGCATTGAAAACGAATGTGTGATGTAACTTCGTGGCATGCAACTCAGCAGTGCAACCAACAACAACAATAACAACGCGATACGACACACAACGGAAAAGAAAACTGCAATGCCAGTGCTATCGTGTAGCATCGACATCAGTGAGAGTTGAAGTGTCACAGTTGGCAAAGCAAATGAAAAACCAAAAACCACAAAGAAAAGCTGAATAATAAAAAATAGTTTGTAAACATTCTCGGTCGTTTCCAGTGGTTGATTGAGAACGCGACGAAGCGAGCTCTCTCTGAAATTGATAGAGGCGTCGGTGGGGGCATGATGTCCAAATAGAGTGTAGCCTCTGTGATGCCTCTGATGGTGATGCTGATGATGATGTTTGCTTACCGCCTCCGTGAATGTGTGACGGTGCAATAAATATTTGCTTTGGTTTAGTGTCGGAGCTCTTCTCCTTCGGCTTCGTCTTGTTCTGGCTGTTCGTCTTAGTAGATTTGTTTGATGACGATGTTGTTGGTGTACGGGCGAGTTTAACGCGCTCGTTAATCTTTTCATTTAGTGTTGTGCAAAATTTATTGCATAGTTTCATGAGCGACCACCGCCACCGGCAAGCGAGCGGAAATTTCAATAAGATTCAATTGATTGTGATGGACAGCCCAATAAAACGATTTAAACACACGTTACGGACGAAATTAGAATCTGTTTGGTTTATTTAGAGTACTAAAAAATGTAACTGTTTATTTAATGTACTTTTATTTTCTATCATTTTAGGTGATTGCATTGTGAGTGAGACGGTGCATAGTTGATTAAGGTAAGTGCTGAAAAGACTAAGCAAACTCATACTCCAAATGAGATGAATAAAAGAAACGGTCTTCTCATTGAAAATTTGCACCTTAATCGCTTTTATTTGAATTGCATCAATAATTAACAATTATTTCTGGTGCATTTGTGCTATTTGCATTTTGGTTCGGAAGNATTTGAATTGCATCAATAATTAACAATTATTTCTGGTGCATTTGTGCTATTTGCATTTTGGTTCGGAA
>JXPZ01006149.1:0-32965 GCA_001014575.1 Themira minor
ATCGACCTAGCCGATGATTGAATATCCTCCATTGTAGTAATTTTTTTATTATATCGAAAATTATTTTTTGAATCTTCGTGTAAATACAAAAATAAAATAGCTAGACATTCAATTTTCCAATGAGTCATTTTGTATTTGTATATTTGAATTTTTTGTAAGCTCGATGTTAACTCTATATTGTCTTTTTTAACCAAATATTTGTAAAGTCCATAAATTCTAGTTTTGTATGGGAGCTACCAGAACAAATAGCCCGATGTGTCTTTTTTTATTTCAATACCAAATCGTCAAAATCAAGCCGGCACACAAATTTCCCATTTAACTAGGTAAACTCTTTTGTGTTCTATTGTGTTTCCAACAGACAGGGCTACATCAGTTCTGAATGTAATTTTGATTAAGGATACATATTTATACTTTATGTGGTCTTCGGTGACTCATTCTGTGCATTACAAATATAATGGCAAAGGTGATATACATCCCTAATGGAGGGTATACAAATGTAATTATAAAAAAGTTTGTAAAATAATATAACAAAACGAAATGTTAACTCAAGAACAACACAGTGTAATAATAATTTTTTTTTTGCGAATTGTATACCAACGACCAATTAAAATAGTATTGAAATATGTATTAACTTAGTTACTTAATCGAAAATACTAATGCGATGGAAAGGAATGACCAAATCCAATTATGAGATAAAATAATGAAAAAGCTTATTAGTGATACTAATTTTAAAAATTATTTGAAAATAAATAAATTAAAACATATGTATTAAAAAAAACACAATGTTACACAAAAATCATCTTAGCGTATATAAAGATAATGAAGAAATTGTAATTTACAAATATGATACAATAACCAAAATTACTTTTAAAGTCCTAAAACGTAGGGATATTGATGATGATAGGAAAACTATTGAATTTCTCGGTTAGCATTTTGAAGATGATTTACCGTTATAGCAATGTGTAGAATTAATCGAACTTGCAGGGCAACACCCATATTTGCCAGAGGGACATCTTTAGGTGTATGACGACATATCAACATCTCTGAACATCTTCAGTAGAAAAAACTCAATACTCTGTGCTATAACAACATTTGTTTCTATCGGACTAACAAAATTGCAAGGTTTCTTCTTCATTCATGTAGAGTTTATTTGTAAAGGTATATGGTTTGAGTTTTCTGTAGTATTGCATTTCCCTTTTGGATTGTCTATACACATTATATATGCAAAATATTTGGACAATAATTTGCCATTGTCTCTGTAGGCAAAAATCGTTTCTTCAATTAAAAAAACCTNAGACAATAATTTGCCATTGTCTCTGTGGGCAAAAATCGTTTCTTCAATTAAAAAAACCTAAATGCATTTTGTACTGCAACAAAGTTCATACACTTAATATTTTCTAATCCAAATATCTACACGATTCGACTTTTTACACAAATATTGATTTTATTTTAAATTCACCAAAAAATATCACAGTGTATACATATAAGTGAATTGCTGGAAATAATATTTACTTTAAATATTTTATTATACCACTGGCAAGAACACCAATCAATCTCCACACTAACGATACAAGCGAAGAACTTTTTCAAAAGAATGAAAAGCTTTCATCACATTTTAATAACATATAATTAATAATGCATACAATTAAGGGAATAACAAATACACAACAGAACATTTCACACAACTACCAATAAAAATCAAACGACAAACACGAGAGAACATCTATAGACTATTATATAAAGCAAAAATTTGTTAAATAAAAAAATATGAAAACAAACGTATTGCTCTTTAATTAAATTGCTCATAATGAACATATGAGAAAATTTGGTATGTGTTTTGTTGATTCAGNGCTCTTTAATTAAATTGCACATAATGAACATAAACGAGAAAATTTGGTATGTGTTTTGTTGATTCAGAACTATTGACTTTTATAAATTTACTTTTTTAAAATTCAGACGAAGCTATACTCCACAGATTCTGCTGGTTAACTTTGACAATTCTCGAGCTGAATTGAACTTCCGGTCCCACCCGGATATAATTTTCTTTTACTTTCATGAAATGAGGAGAGTAAGTTGAAACATTTAACATTCTCAACTCTATTTAGGGGTTCCCAATACTAAACTCTAAAAGTGTAAAATGCGGGATTTTGTTACACATTAAAAATTGTATGGAGTTGAATGTACTCAATATCAGCTCAACACATTACTTCACTTGAAAACAAATTAGAAACAATGCTGTACTGCATAAAGTTGAAATCCCTTAAGCAAACAATAACAATGCCATAAGTACATGCGGATGTACAAATAGAATAGATGAATGTGGATGGAAATGAGCACACTGACCAATCAATTATATAACTGTCCGCTCAGTTCAGACGCAGGGCGACTTTGAACAAACTGATGCACTGATTTCAGTCCCCGCTGTAGTTTCAAGCTTAACAGTTCCGTTTATTAGGGCTTCAAGATATTAATTCATCCATGATGAAATCGTACTCAAATTGTAGTGTTTAAAAAAAGATTTGGTGTAAAGAAAACACTTCAGAAAAAATACCAAACATTGTGTCATCTGCGAAGAAACGAACCATAAAATACAGTAAAAACGTCAAGACCTCATAATGGACGGTTTAATTTCCATATTTGAAAACTCGGATCCTTTTAAAACGTGGTGGCCTGCCATCGCTGCCATTTTTATCGGAGTGCTGATAACAGTGCGGTGAGCATTATCTTGTTCTCCTGACCATAATACTTTTGGTCTCCTACTATCTACTTATAACTTTCTGAACACAAAGCCGACAAAATTGAGCTAAGGCAAAATGTTTGAGACCTTCATTGAAACATTTTCATACTGCAAACAAACTTTTGAGTGATGCTCGACAACTTATCAACATTATATTAAAAATGCTTATAAACTGTTGTTGTGAATATTCCAGCACGCTCATGAGTGGGCAACGCTGTCCCAATGACAATCAAATCCTTGACCAAGTCGTAATCGTTACCGGCGGCAACAGCGGTATTGGCTTTGAGATTGCCCAAGCTCTAGCGGGTCGTGGTGGAAAAATCATTCTTGCCTGTCGAGACATGAAGTCGGGCGAAAGATCTGCAAACGTAATTAAACGAGAACTTTCCTGCCGTTCTTTGGATGGGGCCGAATTTTTTGTAGAGCACCGCTATCTGGACTTGCGATCCTTTGACAGTGTGCACCGTTTCGCACGAAATATCATGGGAGAGTTTGACCGAGTCGACGTGTTGGTGAACAATGCGGGCGTGATATTTCAACCAGACCATGAGCTAACCGTTGACGGATTCGAGGTGCATCTACAAGTGAATTTCTTATCGCAATTCTTGTTAACACAATTACTGTTGCCGCATCTGCGATGCTCAGCACAAGGGCGCATTGTAAACGTATCGGCTCACGCTCACGCTGCAGCAAAAATTGATTTCGACGACCCATTGAATGTGGGCACATGGTCTATGAAGTTTCATGCCCGCGACGCATTTGCCCACTCCAAGTTGGCCGTGCTGCTGGCCACGCGTTGGATGGCTAAAGAGCTAAAAGGTGAGTAAGGAAATGTTGCACGTGATTTAACCCCTTTAGAGTAAATGCGACTGCATGGACATGATAAACCGAAGCAAAGATATGCTATGTACTGAAGATGGCAACGTAATCTGTACGGGTTGCTGGGGCATGTGCAATTTGGCGTACATACTTTAACTTGCTGCTGAAACCGATTCCGTGGACTTCGTTATTGCCAACAGTGTGTGCGAAACAGGAGAGGAAATAAAAACCTAAAACACCTGCTTCCCTTTTTGCATGAAAGTGATGATTTAATAATTTATACAATTAATAAATAACAATCGAAATTACACGAATAATTTAATTGGATTTACAATGTTCTCCAGATACTCCGATTACAGTGAACTGTTGCACACCGGGTCTGGTACGTGGCACAGCGCATTTACGAAAGTAAGTTCAAGAGATTTCCTACCTTCCACCGTTCTCAGTAAGATTAGTTCTATAAATGTATTTTATTTAACTCAATCAAAAAAGCTAACCAAAATGTAACGGAGTGCTCTACAAATCGTTCTGCGGACAACTTACCAAGCGCATCCAACACATTAGCGAGTGTTTCTTTTCCATTCATTGCTATTTAAATCTTGGCTTTGTAAGTTTGTTTGCTTTTGTAAACGTAAGGTTGCTGAACTTTGGTGGGTGTATCAATGAACTGAATAGCAAGAACCCCCTACAACTGTTGCAGAATGCTCTTTGCATAATGACTAGTGGCTTGGCTGTGGGTATAAGCATCTCTCATAAATGGTTCATTGTGCGCATCAATTACAAATTCCTACCGATGTTGAAACACTAAAAGGCATGGACTTGCATTCATACTTTTACCTGCGGACGAAATGTTAGCTCTGAGGTTTCCTAAGGCATACTTTTTTTTTGGTTGTAGTTCTCCTTTGATGTCGGCCATTTCCGTGAANGAGGTTTCCTAAGGCATACTTTTTTTTGCAGTTCTCCTTTGATGTCGGCCATTTCCGTGAAACTAATAACATATCCCTGGATGTGGCTATTTATGAAGAATCCGTCCGAGGGCGCCCAATGTGCCATCCGCCTGGCCACGGATCCCAAACTGAAACATACCACCGGAGAGTATTTCAAGTGAGGAAACCTGCTCCCTTAAAAGTTTGCTGCATGCTCATTCATTTCCTTTAACAGTGATTGCGAAGTAGCCGAGAGCTCCCCAAGTGCCAAAGACATGGCCTTAGCGAAAAAACTATACACACAAGCAATGGAATCATTAAGAAAAGTAACGAAATTGCAGATAGACCTCGACGCAGTCCAAAGTGAGATAGAAGACGGAGATTGTAGTTAGTAATTGTCCAATCAAATTTAATAAAAACTTTTTGTCAAAACGATTTACTTTTAGAAGGTTTGTTGTTCTCAACGGAAGTTTGCTTATATCGCCTGTTGCTAACGTAAACACAAAAATGTATAAGAAAATATATGGTATACTTTGTGTTAGTCTGTCATGCGTATGAGTCCACGTAGTATTACCTCCGTTGGAACATTCTTTAGACATAAATACTATATCAACGACCAGTTATCGCAATCGAAATGCTCAATGCTTTACTCTCGTTTGTTTATCACACAACAAGACTCTTTGTGCGATATATGTAATGCAATTTGATTTTCCCCCAATTGAGCAACAGAAGGACTTTTCCATACACATACATCAGACATCGACCGCAGCCAAAGAAAGATAAGAGCGAAACAACCTTCAACTATATTCCTGCAAATGGGGCTGTACGAATATGTAATTTGTTGGAGCGCTTCAACACAGTTTATCTATAGGTAGTGAAACGAGTTTTACGGTAAATGAAACAATCTGTTGATGGTTTAACAAAAAACAAAAAGGGACCTTTGTCAATTCACCAAGAACTCAAGTGACGTCAGTGNCAATCAGAAAAGGGACCTTTGTCAATTCACCAAGAACTCAAGTGACGTCAGTGTGACAGTTTCCGCAATTTCCTTTGTGAACTTTTATTTAAATTTACATGCATCGGACACTTGCAGATACGCAAATACAAACGCCATATGTTAATCAACACACATCCGGCTGAATGAATGTACCTCAGTTCTCAATGGTCTGATATCCAATTTAATTTAAGCAAATCCATCATTTTATTCAATTCTGTTCAGAAGTAGTACAAGCTTGTTAATGCCATCCAATCAATAAGCTTATAATTCCTTTGACGTCCTTTTAAAAAAAAATATTATTCAATAGCTTATAAAGTTCACTAACTAATAGAAATTGTTTTTATCTTATTTAACTGGCATATATTTTTCTGATACTCTTAAAAAACAAAACTTGAGTCCTCTCAATGGGAAAAATTAGTTATTTAATTTGTTAAATGGAAACACCGGAGATTTCAAAAAGTTAATATTTTCGGAATAATGTTAATTACTATAAACGATATTATTACTTTAAAAATATAGTTTTGTGTTAAAAATTGGGTAGCTGTTCACGCATTTTCTGTACTTATGCATTTGTGTATTGCACACAATTCTTTATGATATGATAAAAACAAGCAAATTTATTATAGAATCCACACGCAGAAATAATGAAAATTTACTTGGATTAGAAATGACACAGTGGCAAGTTCTGACGAGAGCATAGAGGAAAGTGAAAATTATTGATAGCACTGTTACATATAAGCACACAAATGGGGGTTCTACGGTGAGAACTAGAAATACCGTAAACGTGAAAGTGAGTACTCGTGCGCAGTGTGTGTGTGTAAGAGAGCGAAGAGCTGAAACTTGAATTTCAACAGTAATGTCAGGGCGAAATTTATGGGAACAGATGGAGAGCTGCTCCACAGAAAGCTCAAACAAACATTGCATAGCCAGCAAAACAGACAGAACGACAGGCAAGTTTAGAAGCCGTTCAGTTAGTATTGTGGCGTTTGAACAACCGTGCGAACGGGTGTAGAAGTAGTCGTACTACATCGTTTTGCCAGTGCTCCAGTGAGTGTTAATAGCAATTCATGTAAAATGTTTATTCAATTCAAAACATGAGAATTACGTATTAAATGTGTTAAGTTGAGTTGCATGCTTGCCAGTGAGTTTGGAAGTAGAAGTGGAAAAATAATTTTAAGTAATCTTCTGGAGAACGCTCCTGACATCCGCGGAAATTCAATTGACGTTGTGCCCAGTAAACAAAAAACTAGTGTACCCACACTTACATTCCATAAATTGCCAAACAAAATATGTATTGCACAGATATAAAATAATTCAACAATCTGTGTAACACATTTATATACATATATGTATGTAGCCAACTGTGGGATGAGCTGGGACACTGTACGCCTACTATATGTCTATTTCCCTGGAACATGTGTACTGTGAACGTACCAGCCTTTGCTCATTATGGCGTTTGATTCAGTGCGAGCTCTCAACGGCAATGTTGAGATTGGGTATTGTCTGTTTTGATCGAATTAGATGATAATCAGTACAACAAAAATTGCCCAAAATATTTGTATACATTTGAAGGTAGAATCTTTAATGTGGTGACCGCGATGATTGTGAAATTGAAAAAACAACGTGAGCATCTCTGCTGAACAACAGCCTCTCAAAGAGATCACCCCTGAGTGCGGTTTCAAAATTCAATCCATGCTTTGGCAAACAGCGCTCAACATACTACAATACACAGACACAATTGCTTATCGCAAAACTGTTCCATCATTCTATAAACAAGCAATTCAATGCCAAGTGCAAAACAAAGTGAGCACGTGTGTAAACTCTGTAATCGTGTTGATAAATAAAATGTTTTAATCAATTAAAATATGAGTTATTTTGAAACGGAAATTCCAGTTATGTTCTTATTAAACATATCAATGTTTTTAACATAAACAATTTTAATATTGCCTCATAGAAATATATCAAAGAATACATCATGCCAATTAATATAAAACATACATAATAACACCTTCCNTATATATCAAAGAATACATCATGCCAATACTGGATTAATATAAAACATACATAATAACACCTTCCATTTCCAAGACGATTAATGTGGAAATCATTTATTATTAAAAACATATAAAATATTCCCTTAAAAAGCATATGTTAGCATTAATACACAATAAAATATTTTAGATATAGCCAAACTATGCAGTAATGATAAGACCACAACTCGAGTTTGTGCATTCCTAGTGAATATCGATACGACGAATAGATTTTGCCCTCTCTGTTAATGCATATATTTATGTACATATACATATATATGTATGTATGTGCATGTATGATCAGATCAAGTCTGCCTAATGCATTGTATTCACACGCCAGCTCACCTAGCATTTTCACATTCCATTCCATTTCAAGCGGTCTTCGTGTATTGTGGCCAAACAAGTTTTTTATTTTCATATAACAACGCTCTTAACATATGAGTATTATGTTGGACTATTGCTCTTGCTTGTAACACCCAGAGAATAACTAGGAATATTACAAAGGTTAAAGTTTTCTACAGAAAACTCAATCAAGTACGCCATAGAGAATTATTGATTGATTACAATAAATGTAAAGATATTTCAAATATGATAGATTTCATGCAATTTCAGCAATTCATATTACCATAGGTGTCATTCCCTCTTAACGGCAAAGTTTTGTGTAGGTGCGAACAAGGCCAATACAGCTTATGGTATCTACTCGTCGCTTGGCCCACAGACTTCTTTAGTATTTTCTCTTCGTACTCGGCCTTATTCTTTGGTACCCGTTTCTTTCATTACTTTTTCCGTGATGTGCGCACACTCAACCGACTGCTTTTCGACCCATTGGATTTGACGTACTCCAGTATCGCTTAACTGATCACAGCAGTTAGTCACGCCGTAAGTTTTCTCTCTCTTCGAAATTCCAAAGAGCATATAAAGTACTCACGAAAACACTTAAATTTAGTGTTTATTTGTAGTTTACTGTTATATCACATTGGATTACAATAGTAATTAAATTAATAACCGTTTGAAGCTAAAGTTTTTGAAATTTACACATTCATATACATGAACAGAAGAATATTGGTGGTAATACAATATGTGTCTATCGTCATCATGAGATAAATGCTATATATGTCTAAATATGTGCATGTAGTCACATACATGTACACGAACGGACGTAGATTTTTGCTATTACAAAGTGAACTAGAAGATATAAAAGTTATAAATATTATAAAATAAGAAGACAATCAATACAAGCATAAATTAAGAAACTCTTACTTAACGTTTTCTCGGAGAGTCAACTCAAATAATATAGAATTGTAAAGTTGTGATGAACAAATATTATCCAAACGGATATGCATACATCGCTACACACAAAATTGGTAGATACACACGTAAATGTTGCGATAGAGATCAGGATTTGATTTGTCATCGTATGTCTAATTTGAATTACGTATGATATCATTTTGTTTCAATGTATGTGTTCATCTGAAACAGTTATGCAATTGCAAAATTAATTTTAGCTTAACCGGCACTAATTTGATTTGTTTTGGGACGTAGTGTCTATAACTTAAAAATCTTTGTTTATATTAATGCTAGTCTGTAAAAAGTCAATGGAAGCTATTAAAATGTTGATTAATATGTGTTTGTATGTATTAATAATTAAATTCAATTATTTATATTTATTTATGTGATATTCTAATTAAAGGACTCTTAATCCACTGCGTCGCAAATAAGTCGGAAGCATTAAACTACTCACAGTGTGAAAATAATTGCGCTAACCATGGAGGGTACAGAGGTGACATTTTTGTTCCAATTTGGTTGTATTCGCGATGCAGTCACAGTGCCAAAAAGTGCCATCGCTTTAAAATCGCTTAAAGAAATGGCAGCGGAGTTTATCAACACAAGAGTACGTTTGCAAATGCATCTGCAAAGTAACATAATTTTGATAGTATTTTTATCATTTTAGAATCCAGATAGTGGAATATCCCATCTATCGGATCGTATTCTTTTGTTCCGACACGATTACAACAGCCCCAATGTGTTGCATATAATAAACTCTTCGTTGGAAGTTGTTGATGGAACTTTAGTGGAAATTGTTATAACCGCAAACCGTAAGTTCTCCTACACTTGTTGGCAAATACGTGAGATACGTTAATGGTTCCCAATTTTTGCATATAGCCATTCTATACTCCACATCGGACATACCTACACTAAAGCCACATTCGCTGAATGTGCATTCGTATAAAGCACCGACGTTTTGTGATTTCTGCGGGGAAATGCTTTTCGGCCTTGTTCGACAGGGCTTAAAGTGCGATGGTATGGTTGTGAACATTAGAATATTACGCTAATATTGAGCATCATGTGAAATTACAGGTTGTGGCCAAAACTATCACAAAAGATGTGTAATCAAAATACCCAACAATTGCAATCGATCTTTTGAGACAAATTCGCGGCGTTCTTCGACATTACAACCACCCTACAGTGCTTCCAGCGGTTCGAGCCAATCGCTGATATCTACAGAGGATGCTAAAAGCGAATCGGCAACTTCTCTGGTAAAAAGGATGTCCGACCTTATGAGTGATATTATTAAAAATTAATCACGTATTCACATGTTAGGACGCATTTTGCCAATCATCAAATTTTTCATTATAACACAAATAGTATTTGCACTAATGTCGTTACTCTTTTCTGTCCCTTAATGCACAAGAGTGTGCAATTCAATTTTAACTCCAAATATATATATATACAATTTTATTAATTTAAAATCAACGCTCTTTAAGCAGATTTATTTCGTAGTAAACTAATTTACATACAATAAAGGTTTTGATACATATATTTTTACATTTTTATTTGCATTTTTTTATTCAAATTTAAACTGATTAGGGAAGATCAAAATCATTCTTTAAACAGTTTAAAGCAGATAATTTTGTACTGCAAAATCTAAATCCCTTCTTAACCAATCCAATTGAGCGCGCATTAACCATATTAACATGATTATCATTTCAAAAATAACTTTGAAATTATTGTTTTTCCTTCCTTTCGTTAGGCGGCCAGGTACCGGCATCAGACGAGAAGTTCGTCCTCTAGTAGTCGCAACGGAAGCCAAGGAACAGATACTACCTCAGCGGTCACCAACTTATCGCAACATTTTCATCGGAGTTATCAAGAGAAGATTCGAATACCTCATACTTTCATGGTGCACACTTATGGCATTCCCACGGTCTGTCAATTCTGCAAAAAACTTTTAAAGGGCCTGTTCAAGCAAGGTCTGCAATGTCGGGACTGTCAATACAACACCCACAAAAAATGCATGGACAAAGTTCCCCAGGACTGCACTGGTGAGCGGCAATTGTTGATGGGCGAATTCAATGAGTTACCTCCGGGCACAACGCAAAAGGATAGAGACCACTTCTATCGGGAAGAGTTCGATGACAGTGATTTCGATGAAAATCCAACTACAGACTTTGCGGCTCCACGTAGCTATGGGAGCACCGTAATGAGCAAATCGAAAACCACCACGAATGCTCACAATTCGCCACCTGAACTAGTAAACGGACTAATTGGGGAAGAAGCTACCAGATTGTATAAAGACAGTATAGCTGGTGGCATGTGCCAAACCAAGGACAATCAATCAGAGGAATCTGGGTCGTCGTCATCACCAAGTGCCAATATCCCACTTATGCGAATAGTTCAATCTGTAAAGCACACCAAGAAGCGCGGAGGGCAATCACTGAAGGAGGGCTGGCTAGTGCACTTCACGAATTTAGACAAGACTATGAAGCGTTATTACTGGAGATTAGATTCGAAAACTATTACGCTTTTCATGTCGGAGCAAGGCAGTAAATACCACAAAGAAATTGCCATTGCCGACATTCAAGCGATTGAACCAAATCGGAATGTGACCGTGGATAACAACTATTGTTTTCAAATTCGGACAGCTAAAGTGGTATTTCTTGTGGGACAGGACCCATTGGCCGGCGTAATGGAAGAACAAGCTGTCCGCCTCCCACCAACAGACAGCGGCATCGGTTCGGACATTGCAAAGGGATGGGAAACGGCAATTAAGCAAGCCTACATACACGTGACAAACACTCGTAAGTGATGTGCGAATATTAAATGCAAAAAATTACTGACTGTCTTCGATTGTACATTTATATTGCAGAATGTTGTGATTCGGAAGAAAATGTTCAAGATATGGGGCAACTGTATCAGATCTTTCCCGACGAAGTTTTGGGTTCAGGGCAGTTCGGTGTTGTGTACGGGGGTTCACATAAGAAAACTAAACGAGAAGTCGCCATAAAAGTCATCGACAAACTGCGATTTCCCACTAAACAAGAGGCTCAACTCAAAAATGAAGTTGCTATTTTGCAGGTGAGAATACGCTTTCATCAATATTGTTACTCTGGGAAGTTCATTAATACCATAAATGAAATCAGAATATATCCCATTGTGGGGTTGTGAATTTGGAACGCATGTTCGAGACGCCGGAACGAATATTTGTGGTCATGGAGAAGCTCAAGGGTGACATGCTGGAAATGATACTTTCGCATCAACACGGTCGCCTCAGTGAACGCGTAACCAAGTTCCTTATCACTCAAATTCTAATAGCCTTGAAGCATCTACATAGCAAAAATATTGTACATTGTGATTTGAAACCTGAAAATGTGCTGCTCTCCTCAGACTCGGAGTTTCCCCAAGTGAAACTGTGTGACTTCGGGTACGCCCGCATCATAGGCGAAAAGTCATTTCGGCGTTCAGTAGTCGGGACGCCGGCATATTTGGGTGAGTAAAATAAATGACAAGATCAAATGAACAATGGCAATTATTATCACTGGTTTAATGAAATATAGCACCAGAAGTGTTAAGGAACAAAGGGTACAACCGGTCTCTGGATATGTGGAGTGTAGGAGTAATTGTCTATGTCAGTCTAAGTGGTACCTTCCCGTTCAATGAAGAGGAAGACATTAATGATCAAATTCAGAATGCGGCCTTCATGTATCCCCCGAACCCATGGAAGGAGATATCATCCAACGGTATTGTATAACGTGTATTTCAGCGCATTTCAATAGTGTTTAATTAATTCCTCTCCAAATGACATCAGCAATTGATCTAATTAATAATCTACTGCAAGTTAAACAACGTAAACGATACACGGTGGACAAAAGTTTGCAGCATTACTGGCTGCAGGACAAACAAACGTATCGGGATCTACGCAACTTGGAGTCCCAAGTGGGAGCGCGGTATTTAACACACGAAGCTGACGACATACGATGGGCGGACAATGGTGACATCTGACCGATGCAGCACAAGTCCCACTTGTCGTCTTGTAGATCAGTTTTTCAAGATCAATCAATCAAAGACGCCAAGACCAAATTAGAGAACCGCCGCAACGAACACTTATTGTTCCAATCGAAATTAGCTGATGCCGAGAGCAACAGTTGCCGAAGTCTGCCGGAAATGTCCAAGGTGGAGGCAATCGGCGACAAGGCGATCAAATGGGTGCGCGGCCACTTTTGCCGAAATGTAAAGTAAATAAAAAAATGATTCTCATTTCCAAATCTGTGCTATGTGCTTTATTTTTAATATAAATTCAATGCCAGGTACAAATATGTAAAAATTATTATATGGATACCAAGTTTTTATTTATAACAATTGTTAGACTTTTTCTCGTTATATTACTTTTACATTCCATTTATTTACGAATCTAAACAAAAGCATTAGCTATTATTATGAATATGGAAACTCATTATACTGTACCTTGAAAAATACAAAATTTCGGTGAGCGTCACTTTCAAACGATGCCACAAATAATTTAACACTAGTACACTTATTGATTGTTAATTATCTATTTTTGAAAATTATTGCATTTAAATTAAGAACAAAATAAGAACTGCTTCAAATTTACAAATATACTGATCCAATATTTTTTCTTTTATGAATGTATGTACGAATGTGGTTTTCCTACTTGTCTTACAGCAAGTACCATTTAAGAAGAAAGTAATTACCTAAGCACTTTAATGTGTTTGGAGAAGATGTGCTCTAATACATACAAGTGTCAATTCTTTCATACAGCATTAATTTTTTCAATTTTTTTCATTGTTGCTGTTGACACAATTTTCGCTTCAGATAATCTAAGTGTTGTTTCATGCCCTGAAAACAGACAGTCTGATATTTTTGAACGCATTTGAACGCACCTAGCGCTTATTTTGTCTGTTGTCGTTATTCAGACGTTAAGAGTTGATCGTGCAGAGGACAAAATGTTCTCAATTTATCCCTCGACAGTTAAATTAGTAGTTTTCTACGTAGGACTACAATTGTGGAACGCACCTGCACGTTTGGAGCAACAAGGATTTAATCATACACAAAGTGTATTTACAACACCTAGTATCCATTGGATTGAATACCAACGCGAACGTTTCAGCGTAAATGAAAATGACGATTCTCGAAGTTTTGGTTCCTCTTCGGATAACAATGTGACCAGCTCAGTGAAACGTCTAGATTCATCTACAGTGGCAACGGATCGAAATAATGAATCGATTCGAGATGAGAGTATCAGAACAAATGACAAAACATTTACCAAAACCCGACACAATAAGGAGAGTCACGTCAGTGAAATTCTCCCCGAAGCCGAAGGGAGTAAATTTTTTACTAAGGAAAGACCCATACAACGTGCAAATCGTTTGCAACTGCCCTCCATTCGTGGGTTTTTCAGCTTCCTCAAATCGCTGCAAAAAACATGGATAGGAAATTCAAAATATGACATACGGGAAAAGATAACTATGCTTAATAAGCTAAAAAATAATTTGATGCAAATAATTGGTACGTGTACATTTGACAACGGCTTCTCCAGTTCTTCATCTTAACGGCATACAAATCTTTTGCGAATTTCATAAAAGAAAATAGATTTGCCCTAATGTTACGACCAGTCTCAGTGAGTCGTGGGAAACGCGGCATTTTGGATGAATCTAACTTGAATTTCCCCTCAGAAGCCGCTCTCATGAGTATTAATTTCCTAACGTTCGCGGTTTTTTTGATCAAGCTCGTATTGGTATGGATGTGCTTAAAATAATACTCAAAACTTTTTGACTTCCTGCTATATTTATCCATTGCAGCAAGTGGTCCATATAATTAAGAGCAAGCATTACAGTTTCTCTGGTTTTGGAGTAAACGGAAGTACCATGACCAAAACGACAATGCGAAATTGAAAGTATAATTATAGTCAACGTTTACTCCTCTAAAGTAGTTTGTTTAAATATATATATAATGTTGTTTACAAATTTTATATGATTTTTGTTAATATTTTATGGTGTCTCTATGGACTCATGTACTGTGGTTACAAATGTAGTGTTCACATTTATTTATGTTTGTCCTAAACCAGTTTTCTATAATACACTATATAAAATATACTATAGAAAATATTGAAAGGAATTTTTCATACGGTTTGTTTTGATTTAAAAAAATTGTTTCTTAAGAATATATATGTTATTCTAGTGATGCAAATGAAAACTCACCGCGAACGACCTACCTAGCCGGTTACTTTTTATCCCTACCCAATGTAAGTACTTGGTATTCACTGTTTCAATTCACGTGTTGAAGAAATAAACATTCTAAGATATTTTAGTTTTGTTTTACAGAATAATTTTTGTTTTATTATGAAGGAGAAATCTGTGGTGGATAAGGTGTTTAAACATGGTTCAAGTTCGAGTCTTCCGGTCATGTGTAAGTATTCAGCATATGCCACAGCGGTTGGCAGTTTCGGATGAACAATTTACTTTTAGTGAAGTTCCAACACGGAAACTTGGAAACAGTTAGCAAGGAAAATACAAAATTTTCGAGGACTACTCATGGCAAGCGAAAGGGTGCTGTTCTATTTGCTGGAGATCAAATCTACCATGGCGATTTTGACGCTGAAAACCAAGCGGCTAGGTTGACGGACACGTACATATGTGTACGTAACAAAGACACACACAAGGTACGTTCTACATTATTGGCATTAGTCCCAAATAGATTTAGCATATTTCTACAGGTTACGATAATACCCATCGAAGAACTGGTGCTTAATAATCACGTATACTCCCAATTGGAAGGCAAGCAGAAATTGCCAGAGCTGTCGGAACAGTACTCAAAACAGAAACTAATGAAGGAGTTCGGTGGGCGCAAGGCTGCTCGTTATGTGGCAAACCAAGAAAAAATGAAGATGGACATAAGCGCTGTTAAAAATGAACTGGACACAACCATTAAGGAATCCGTCGTCAGTGAACAGCTGAACGATACAGTAGAAATGGGCAAACATTTCGACATCATACGGCCTCCAGTCAATAGCGAAGCGGAAAAACTGGAGGATGTTTACAAAATTTCGGACGTTGTGTCGTCCGAACTACTCGATCGTCTGGAAGAAGAGGCGAAAACTGTCCACGCAACCCCTGTAGAACATATACCGTCAGTTTTTCTAAACGAAATTAAATTCTATACATTTACATTTGCGTTCATCTCTATAACAGGATTTCATCGGAATACTTACTGAACCACATCCGAACCATGCAAAACTCAAACGCATCGCCCGAAAGTATCTTACGGATCAAGCTTATAATTTATATGGACTGTCTGAAGAACCTGATCACCTCTCGTGTCCGCAAACTAGCGAAGTTTGAAATTTCTCAAATCACAGAAAAGGTCGAGAACGACGTACGAAAACGATTCACGGACCCTCACTTGAAGACATTGTACGTAATTTCCATTTAAACACGGCAAATCTAATTCTAATGATCTTTATTTGAACAGTACGAAAACGTCTTTGTCTTCGGAAAAGGCATTGTGCCACTTCATCGTTTTAGCGCTTTTAATAGAGGACAACTACCAGATTGACGTGAATGTCCTTTCCCAGGAACTGAACTTGTCTCGTCAAAAGATTACTAAATATGCGCAGATTGTCTATGCCAAGAAAAAAGGTCAAAGTGAATTCCTCACATTGTGCTTGCCCAAAAAAGTAGCAAGCCTTCCCATGAAATTCAACAGAAGGTCAAAAAATTAGTTCACATTACTTGAACAGCATTACAGAAGTAATAAACTTGTTTTCAAACCAAATGTTTTCAATTTACTCGTTTGTTACACTGGAGAGTACAAAATGTACCAACCACGGATTAAATCGATAAAACTTATTCAAAGCAAAAAAAAACTCAATATACAACAACTGAATGGATAATTTACATAAACCAAAAATAGTTATTACCACATTTGTATCACACACACACACACAAATAAACAACCAGCAACGATGAGTCATCAAAGTGATTTTCATTAATTTTGTTTTATTGAAGCCTTTTTTAAATTTTTTATTAGAATTTATTGAAAGTTGATTGATTCTTATGTGCGTTAAAATTTTTGCAACACTTTTAAATATAAAAAATACGTTTCTATCATTATAATTACATTCCCGCAGTATTTAATACAACTTTAGTTTTTATCTACAAACGTTCGTTGCATTGACATATGTTTAACGGGACACAACACATCACTCGGTATTTCATTTGAGTTAAAACAAATATGTATGAATATTGATTAAAAGTACAGAACTGTGTTTAAGATTAACTACTCTTCGAAATATGACTTCGAAAGTTATTTTCTATAACCATGGTTTTATGAGTAATTATTCAAATGGAGAATTAAGAGTCTGTCCTCCCTCCCATGTTACTGATAATGTTGACTTTAGTAAATTTAAACGGCTAACCCGAATACTGAAACAATGCAGTACATTGTCTTGTTTTCCCAACGCACAGTGCAGCTGCCGTCAGTGTCGTTATTCCAGTAACATGAGCTTGCTGTGTGCAAGCCAGCCCCGTTCTTTTGCATTATCATAGACGTCACGATGTATTTGTATGGCTTTTGCTCCTTTGTCAGGACACTCAAACAATTCTCCACAACCTGGCCTGTCCAGTTGTTCACCTTGTCGTGCTGGTAGGCGTTTCCACCGATTGTGTTCTCAATCGCCTCCTTGATTATTTTGCTTACATCATCTACAATGAATTGGCTTTCCTCACGGTTGTCATCCATTACGCCTATTTATGTTGTTTTTAAATTAATTTGATTATTTTTTCTTCAAAATCAATTGTCGAGCTAGATTTTAATGCAATCCTCGATTAGAATATTCCAGATGTACTTTACTAAATTCATGCACACAATTCGCGTTTATGCCTTTGCAATATTTTGACGTTTGATCACTTCTTTATTTGTATAATATTTTGACAACTAATTACATGGTTGCCAACTCATCGTTTTATGGAAATAATACATATCTTATAACGTTTTTTCAACAAGGAGTTAAGTACATTTCATGTCTCTTAATGCACTTTAATTCTATACAAGAATATTACAGACTAAAGATCAGTGTAGAAAAAAGTAGTGTGAACGCAGATGAAATAATAATCGAGATTAGAAATTTGTATAAGAAGACTATCCGTTTACTAGCTATATTGTCTATGAAGTTCCTAAGGCACACTATACACCACTAGTAAACAGTTTTTGTTTGTTTAACAACACTTGGTAACCAGCTGGCTAGTTGAACCATATCATATATATATATATATATTGAACAAAATAGGCACATGTACATTTTTGTTATTTTGTAATTGGTAATATTAAAATTATGAGCGGAAGTGCAACAGCCTTCTCAAGTTCGGATACTGCAGCCCTAGAACGCCAAGTTGAATTAAACGATGAAGATGAAGTTAGCTTTGAACAAATTTGGAATGATACACACAAAAGAGTCTGTAATGGTTGGATAAGGCAAAATGGGTTCAAAAGGGTATGCATTCCGAGTAATTATTTCATGTCGATATATTGTAATATTCTTTCCCAAGTAGATATGCCTTCAATTTCCGGATGGGTATTTAATTCATAGCACAGCCATACTGGCAAGTCTGAAAGAAATTTTAACCAAAAGTGATTATGTCGATGCAAAATTGTATATACTTGCGGACACGCAGTACGGAAGCTGTTGTGTGGATGAGGTGAGTTTAATGAACTAACTCTAAGTAAAATGGTCAATATGTTCTTGTACAGATTGCAGCTGCACATGTAGAAAGCGATAGTATTATCCATTTTGGAGATGCTTGTCGGAGCAAAAAGGCCGGTCTCCCTGTACTGTACATCTTTCCGCATTTGCCCGTAGATTTCGCTGACATAGAGAAATCATTTCTGACCCTTAACGATAAGTGCGCTGATAAAGAGGTATATATATATCTGGGAATTGGATATCATTATTTGCTTGAGAATGATATAGACGAGCCTGGCAAAGACACTTTCAAAAGTAAGTCATGAATTTGGATACCGTATATCCCTGTGGGTTAAGAATTTTTGTTTCAACTATAGGTAAAATTAAGGACAGTATCATTTGCAAAAGTCTTTTTGTGGATGTTTACCCAAGTGTTGATGATTCCAAATGCGATATTGAGCCATCAAATGACCGTATTTGCATATTCATAGGAGCGGATAACATGTACTTTTTTAATTTGTCTGTAACGTCGAAATCTGAATGTTGGTTCCTGTATAATCCCAGCAAAAAGATTCTGGAAGAGAAACGCCCATTAAAAGCTAAATACATAAAACGCCGATACTTTTACATAGAGAAATGCAAGGATGCAAAAACGTTGGGTCTTCTAGTCGCCACACTCTCATCGGACGGTTACCTAGATATTGTAAAACGTCTGCAAGAAATGGGCAAAAGCCACGGCAAAAGAACGCAAATTATTTCCGTAGGCCGAATAAATCCGGCCAAACTAGCCAACTTCTTGGAAATCGACTGCTTTGTCCTGATTGGATGTCCATTCAACAATATGCATACATATAAAGATTTCTATAAGCCAATGGTAACCGTATTTGAAGCTGAAATGGCGTTGAATCCGGCGTGGCACATGAAGTACCCTGAATCATACGTCACTGACTTTCAGGAACTACTGCCAAATGGAAAGAGTTTTATCGACTTCGACGCAACCGCCATTCGACCTCAGGACGTGAGCCTAGTGAGTGGGCAAATTCGGAACGCAGTTGAAGACGACGCGGACGTGGCTTCCTCAAGCAATTCACAACTTAGTGAACAAAGCCTTGAAGTGGTCAGGAACAAAATGGAAATTATGACGACAAATGTGGGGCTCACTTTCGAAGACCGCACTTGGAAAGGACTTGATCCGGCATTAGGAAACACAGAACCAGCCAAATTGACAAAGGGGCTAAGTGGAATTCCCATGAGATATACTCATGAATAAGAATAGACGCATATTTGTTGCAAACCAAGTCGCATTATAATATGGAAAATTATAATAAATAAAAGGGACACGTGTACAACGATTAATTTGAGTTTAAATTTATTGGGTTTCTGTATCATAATTTGGTTTCATATTTAGTAGCATCAGCTCTTTATATGATGAACGTCCCGTACTGGTCCTCCAGCAATTCCTTCTATAAATCCAACAACTGCAATCTACCCCTCCAGGCTTTATTATACTTTAACAAGATGCTGCTCTTTATTTTAAACTCTCAACCAGTACATGGAGGAACGGATTCTGTTGTAGTCGGGCAGGTTCTCCACGGGTCCAACAGCAGCAACAGCCGGACATCTGTCGTATATGTACTTCATGGCGACGTCACGCACATTCTGAACAGTGACTTTCTCAATGCGCTGCTCCAATTCGTGCAACGGAATACGACGATTGTAGCAAAGCATTTGACGGCCGATATCCTCGCAAATCGGGGTTGTGCCGTCGAGCTGCAAGAGCATGTTGGTTTTCAACAGGTTTTTAGCACGTTCCACCTCGCCTTCGGTAACCATGGTGCACAAGCGCATCCATTCTTGTTGAACATTGAAGAGCATATTCTTAAATGAGAGAAGTGGTCAAACGCAGTTCGTAAAGGTTACATAAATATTTGTAGTTACTTCGCATTGAAGTGGGTCGCAAACAAAGTAGATACCCCACAAGCCAGTGTCCTTGTAACAAGTGTTGAATGATTGGAAGCTGTGGCACAAACCTAAAAAATAATTGGCACAAATCAGATTTGGTCTTGTTACAAAATAAATTTCGTATCGAAACTCACTGTCTTCAGCACTTGCGCGAGCCAAATTGGAAGCGTTGTTCACGCCACCGCCTTGGGAACGATCCCAAGCTCCAATCAGGGTATTGGCAACCATCAAGGGGATGTTGTCCTGATCGGTCCAACCACATCCTTCAACAGCAATAGCTACATGAGCCAAAGGCAAAGAGTCGTCGCGGACGCGCACCTCAGAGCCGGTGAAACGGCAAGGGGTGATTGCAGGTGGCTTGCCATCGAAGGTGTTCTCCAGTTTACCCAAGTTATGTTCCGCCAAACTTACAAGTTCCTTATGGTTGACACCACCGGCACCGGAGAGTACAATACGAGAAGCTTTGTAGTGTGTATTGATGTAATCGCAGAGATCACTTTTGCCGATGCTCCTGTATGACATGCCAGATTCATTGAATGAATACAATATTGATTTTGTTATTGTTCGAACATTTGAAAATTACTTGATATTTTTGGTGGGTCCCAAAATGGTTTGACCCAATGGTGTGCCCTGATAAGCGGTGGCATGCAAATGATCGAAAACAACTTCCTGCAAATTGCTTTCAACCTCCTGCATTTCACGTAGGATTACAGAACGCTCCCGTTCGATTTCGGACTCTCCCAGTTTCGAGTTTTGAATGATGTCGGCCAAAATTTCAACAGCCTTAGGCACATCCTTGGACAAGCACTTGGCGTAAAATACGGTCTGCTCCCGAGATGTGTATGCATTCAAATGGGCACCCATGTTTTCGACTTCCAATTCCAGATCAGTTTGCGAACGTTTGGCTGTACCCTGTGCGAGACCGCAATATTGCAACTTATTCAACTGAAATCACCTGGTTTAATTATATGTACCTTGAAGGCCATGTGCTCCAAGAAGTGTGCCACTCCATTGTTTTGTTCAGTTTCCGAGCGGGAACCTGCATCAATCCAGAGTCCTACAGTGGCAGTCGACGCCCCAGAATCCTCACTAGCTACACGCAAACCGTTATCCAATTGGGTCACCTGAGTGGCTGGGATGTTGACCAAGGTCTTTTTCAAGCTTGCGGCATGAGAAGCCTTGAATCGCTGAAAGTTCACTAGTTGTTATTATCGTCGTTCAAAAGACAAGCACATAACCTCAATTCACAAGATTTGTGCCAGTTTTTGTCATACATTTTGTCTGAGAAACACTGCCAATCATGTTACCTAACATTTCAATAGAATGTCTCATGTGGCTACACCTCAACGGAATACCGATGTAATTCTTAAAGGACTTCAAGCCATTCAATTACGTAATGCGAAAGTTCAGACGAATGTTGTAATATGTGTATCTCAGCGCACAGAATATTTGGCAAATAACATTCTAAAACCAATTGTATTCATACCTGCAAAACATTAGCTCCATTTGAGAGTTGTCGCAGATTTTGCGATACTGCAAGCACACGCAAAGCCATCTCAATTTCGTTTTATATATTTCTGGATCCCCAAAATCGAATACTGTTTTAACACTTCTCCACCACTGAAGAAAAATTACGCATATACACAACACACACTCACAAACCTCCACTACCGACCAAATTAAGTTGGTTTAAGTGGGAATGTCGAAATGAGTGTGTTCAGTGGTGTTTATGAACGTCACTTACAGATTTGTAAATTACTGTTGCTGAGAAAATCCGAAATTCTTAACTCTCGGCTTAAATTACAAGTTCATAAATTTAAATTTATTATTCGACAAATGACAAATTAATCCTAAACTACTTGTTCTGCATTTTAGAGAAAACTAAATGTGTCAAAGTTCTCGTACTGGTTCAATTTAGTTCAATACCATGTTCACACTTAAAGTATTCTATTGAACCAACATGGTTTTTAACATTAACACATTTTTACATAAAACCACATAGCAAATAATACTATTTTCTCTGTGATAAAACTAATATTTTAACACATAACAAATTTAGACAAATTACTGTTGCCCGCAATTTCCTTCAATGAGCTCTGTGATTAACTGTAATGGTATGAATACGTTACCTCCCGACATAACCGACCGGCGATAATCCCATCTGTACCATAATTGCGTTAATGTTATTGATCAATATTCACCATCATAACATTGAGTATATATATACACAAACATTTAGATGAAATGTGAACCACTAGTTTTGTTTTTATATATCATTTTAACATAAGCCGAGACAAAGTTTATTTACATATATAATTTAGTATAAATACAAAGATAATATGGCTGGAAACTTCTGGCAAAGCTCGCACTCGCAGCAGTGGATTTTGGATCGTCAAGATTTAATTCGCGAGCGAATTTTGGATTTCCAAGTGTCTGGTATTTCGGAAGACGAATACCAAAAGATTTTCATATTTTTCGCTAATCTTATTCAGGTGTTGGGCGAACAATTAAAATTGCGACAGCAAGTCATTGCGACGGCGACGGTATACTTTAAACGATTTTATGCAAGAAACTCGTTAAAGAACATCGATCCTCTTCTATTGGCACCAACATGTATTTTGCTGGCATCTAAAGTCGAAGAATTCGGTGTTATTTCGAACTCGCGACTGATGTCCATATGCCAATCGGTGATCAAAAGTAAGTTCAGCTACGCCTACACCCAGGAGTTCCCATACAGAACAAACAACATACTCGAATGCGAGTTCTATTTGCTTGAGAATCTGGACTGTTGCCTGATTGTGTACCAACCGTATAGACCCCTTCTACAACTGGTGCAAGACATGGGCCAAGAAGACCAGTTGCTCACGCTGAGTTGGCGCATTGTTAACGATTCCCTACGAACGGATGTCTGCTTGCTTTACCCACCTTACCAGGTATGGAAGTACGTCGATGCATGTATGTGCTCATACTGATACCTGACTATTTTCAGATTGCTATAGCTTGTCTGCAAATCGCCTGTGTAATTTTACAAAAAGATTCAACTAAACAATGGTTTGCGGAGCTGAATGTGGATCTTGATAAAGTGCAAGAAATTGTGCGAGCCATAGTCAACCTCTATGAATTATGGAAGGACTGGAAAGAAAAAGACGAAATACAGTTACTATTGTCGAAAATACCCAAGCCAAAACCCGCACCGCGGTAAAATATATTGTCTCGATTCACATGTATTGCCACTAATATGACATTTATATGCCCCATAGAAATCACGATATAAAGTTTATGTAAAAAAAATATGTATTTAAAGGTATTTTGTATGACCACTGGAGAACTTGGAATCTAAAATTTTCGCTTTGTCCACGATCTGCTTTGTTTGGTTTTTATCAATTTTGTTCATCTTCAAATCCACATCTCGGCTAAAAGGACGCCTCTCGGCCTTTGCCCCAGCAGCCAGCAGCTCTTTTTCCTAGAATGATATTGAATTGGAAAAGCAACCATGACAAATGAGAAGCACCATTGTACCTTTTGTCTTTGCTCCTTTTTCAGTTTCTTTTGGTGTTGCTCAACTAGGGGAGCTGAACGCTTGTGTTTTTTCGCTAGTCTTTCTTGCTCCTGGTCACGTTCCCTTTCGAAGTTCACCTTGGCCTTTTGTTGCAAGGTTTCCACGCACTTTCCTGCTTTCGGTGGTTTACCGGCATCTTGTGGTGTTTGCGTCCAACTTGATCTGATAATTGGAATGGGATAAGAATGTTTTGTCACATAATTTAACGTGAACTTTGTTACCGGTCGCTGAAATCAGGCTTCTCTTTGCCTTGGTGAAAAGTGCGCTTCATATTTGACAGAGCAGCCAATCCGCCTTTTAGCCCTATTTCCGGTAACTCCAGCATCCATTCCTCCCGACCCTCTTGTTCATCGCCAGCATGTTTGGAGCCGCCCAGACCGGCCAATTTCAACTCCAAAGCCCGTTCTTCCAGTTTTATTTGAGCGTCCGTTAGAATTTGCTTCCCCTCGACCATATGGGGCAAAGGTCCAAAAACAGCCATTCCATCATCGCTACCAGTTTCCTCTCCACCATCATCATCACCGTCTGGTTTGCTACAATCCGATAATTTTGGAATGTCATCATTTGGCAGGACTGGCCCAATCACGTGCGACTGAGGGGCTACAGTTGCATTATCCGGAATCTTTCTAAACAAGTGAGGGGGTAATGCTGGACCAAAGGACTCTTCTTCGGCTTTTGTTTTATCATCATCGTATGCTTTTGTATTAGGAATGCTTTTCCTCTGATCATCACTAGAAGATGAGCTTTGTCTCCTCTTCTTTTTAGATTTGTGCTTCTTATCTTTTTTGAGTTTTTTGGATTTTTTATTGGAACTTTTCTTAAGTTTCTTATGTATTTTTGACTTCAACTCGACCGATGATCCAGAGGGATCAGTTTCGCTGCCCATCGCGAATGCTTGTGTTTAAGGAGCTGCAACATCAATAAAACAAAAATAAAACTACATTACAATTTATTTACAACATTTAATGTTTATTGTAACTGGAATATTATAACATTACTATTAAAAGTGGTGTTTCTACAAATGAAATCATTACATAAATTTGTAAGCCACAAAGACATTTGGACTGCGCTTATTGTAGAAACTAAATAAGCATTAAACTCATATTTACACAAATGCACTATGATCTTTTGAATGTTATAGGAAGGAGGGTTTCAGGAACGAAATCACAAAATCACAAGTTGTAAAATGCTTTAAATGAACGCGGACCACATTATTCAAATGTTTTCAGTGCTTTGCGGTAGCCGTAAGTTATGGACTTTAAGACACCGGCGGATGGTATGTTCTTCACCGACTGGGTTATACTACTGCGCCACACAATGTCGTTAACAGACATCTGTAGGATCTCGCGCAGTTTGTCATTTGTGGACAAATACTCCACTATATCGGGAAAACTTCCGCGAACTGGGACATTATGAATGAGTCGTTTTCGCAGTTCGCTTGGCAACTGTCGGAGATGGTGTGCTTTTGCTTTTGGCGATTTGTCCTGCTCGAAGAGCATTACATTCTGTTGAGTACCCATATCTTCGGCTTTAAAATCGACCCCAACGTAATCAGTCAACTGTGTAAGGACTGGTTTATAAAGCTCAAAGAATTCTTTCTCTTGGGCTCGCACAATGTTATTCACTTTGTTCTTGTTCTCTCCGAATATCATTCGGAAGTCTCCCTTGTAACTTAAATTGGAAATGCTGTGGAATAGATCGAAGGCTGTGAAACGTTCCGGCAGAAGTAGCAGACAGACTTGAAACGCATTCAGACGGTTCTTATGGAGAGCCTGAGTGAGCTCCTTGTCGTCTGAGGCTGGGACGATTTCTTTGACTGGTTTGTGTAAGCGCCCGGCTACATACAAATGCCGCCAAAGCAGTAAATCCTCAATAAGGTTCTCCCTGGAAACCACTCCGTATTTGATTGTGACACCCATATCCTGGAGAGGTACCAGTGTATTGAAGTAAACACCTGCACCGAATTTCTCTTGATAGTGCATTATGCAGCTTGGCCCTAGAAATCTCAAGATTGAGTAGTGACTAGAGTGGCGTGATATGTTTTCCGAGTGCCATCCCAAAGGATCTTTCACACAAAATACTAAATCAATAACATTATTCTTTTGGTTGGCTATAGCGTCGTAGCCAATTTGTTGCTTAACACCGGAGCCATAGGCAAAAACATATGACAAACCACATCGTGGAAAACGCGCGAGAATCTTATTATAAATGTTCATGGCTTTACAAAAGGACTTTTTATTATGCAATTACTTTCAATTATTCTTCCTAAATCATAACTTTATACAAAGTGTCGAAACCACCATGTTATACCACATTGCTTTCAGAAGCAAAATTACACTGAACGCACCCAACGAAATAATGAAGAGGTCATTTGGCGGCAGGGTATAATATATATAAATAATGTTTTTCTTACCACCAAAAATGGAAAATTTCTGAATGTTTTAATGCGTCCGATTTACCCTCTCCAACGCTCCATAAATCGTATTTACCGTTTTAGTAAACCTATGAATATGTTTTGTTTTTCAAATTCATCCAGTTTGTTTTGATGTTTTGTTGTTTAGAACACATCCCTGTTTAATTAAAATTCGAAAATTTGACACATGTGTTGCTGTCAAATCCGCATGGTAATTTTATTTGTATTAATCTGGAAATTTGTTTAAATAGGAAAACCCATTTGTATACATATAATTTGTGAAAATGGCTAATCCTGAGGTGAGCGACATGGAAGTGTCTGCAGAAGGTAATAAAAAGGACATAAAGAAGACACCATTAGGTCATTTCGATTCCATTGAGAATTTCACAAAGGTAAAATTACTTGGTAAATTAACATACTCCATTGAAATGATTTCACTGCTTTACAAACTAGAATGGTTTGTCGGAAATTATGGATGCAACGAAAGCAGTAAACGCGTTTCCTCAAGGGTCCACACGAGATCTCTACTGTGCATATCCCACATTTGGCAAAGTTGTGGACGAGCAGTCGGATCGTATCTTGGGGATTATATCGAAAGTGCTTAAATGGCAAAATATAAAGGGAAACATTCAGAGGTATGCATACAAATAGATTGTCTTGTGCCATTATACAGTTCTTAATATCTCTATTAACCATTTTAGACGTCAGCCGGATGAGCAGTTCGAAATGCTTTTGGAATGCAACGACATTATGTTGGAACGATTGAATTCAAATTTAGATGAAATGGCTAACATTAAAAACCCATTATCCACAGTTTTGGTGGAGTCGCGGATCAACACCACACCTAGACTAGGCACAGGTGCTGGGAGTTGGAACTTGAAGTCTAGTGAGAAATCCGCAAAGAATGCCCGCTTACTAACAGCAAAGAACATTGCGCGTCCGCAGATTAAGTTCACTGTTCCTGTGGATAATAGCCCCCTAACACCTTTCATTCCAAAAATTAAAGATAAGCCGAATTCGCTGAAGCCACTTGCTGTTCTGCCGGAGTACGATGATTCCGGTAACATTGTCAGGTATATATGGAATACAATTTTCTTTATCTAACGAGTTAATTTGGGGTTTTTTATTGTGATATTCAGTTTTCTCCATCCATACGAATGCGAATTGGACAAATTCGAAGTTGCGGCAAATCACCTTACCCGCAAGACACCCTTGAAGCCACCGGGAATAGAGTCGGTCTCTTACATGTACGTGGACACTGTTGAAAAATTGCAAACATCCTTGAAGGAAATTAGACAAGAGGCGCAAATTGCCGTGGATGTCGAACACCATTCGTACCGTTCGTTCCTCGGGTTTACCTGTCTTGTTCAGATCTCGACACGAGACAAAGATTATCTATTTGACGCCCTAGAGCTTCGAGAAGAACTGCACGTTCTTAACGAAGTGTTCACGAATCCAAAGGTAGTGAAGATATTTCATGGCGCCGATTCGGACATTGAGTGGCTGCAACATGATCTCTCAATATATGTGGTCAATTTGTTTGACACACATCAAGCGGCGAAGGCCTTGAACTTTGCCAGATTGTCATTGGCATATCTACTAAAGCACTATTGCGACATCGAAGCGGACAAGACGTTTCAGTTAGCGGATTGGAGAATGCGGCCGTTGCCACAAGAATTGATTGCCTATGCTCGTCAAGACACTCGTTTTCTTATTTACATCTACGAACGCATTACTAACGACCTTCTGGATATCAGCAATGGACAACCGAACCTTTTACGCACTGTCTTCCAGCGGAGCACGGAACTGTGCAAGAAGCGTTATGTAAAGCCAGTAATTAGGCCAGATAGCTTTATGGACTTATACCGCAAATCAAAACGAATATTCGACAACCGCCAATTGTTTGCGTTACGCGAAATTTTCCATTGGCGTGATACGGTTGCACGCCAGGAAGACGAGAGTTATGGGTATGTGCTTCCCAATCATATGATGCTGCATATTTCGGAGAGCTTACCGCGCGAAATGCAAGGAATTTTGGCGTGCTGCAACCCAATTCCACCATTGGTACGACAGCACCTTCACACTGTACATCAGATCATATTGCGTGCTCGAGAGCAGCCCCTAGTCAAGGTTCGAAATATTATACAGAATAAAGAATTGCACTAATAACTGAATTGCGAACATTATTCTGACCTAGCCAATCCTTGAAGCTGAATCCATTCATCGCATAGCTGAGCAGAACGTGAAAGATTACAATAGTAAATTGTATTGCCCACATGACTACACTCAAAACGAGGAGTTCCGGGATGACTTGCCGACATTGATAGTCTTCCGCAATGGCGAGACCATCAGACAACCACAAGCCGTTGCCGAATCAAAAACATTTTCTAAACCCATTTTGGGATTTTTCAGCAAGCGAGGTCAACTGGTAAGGACCAACAACACATTGTCCATGGAAAATTATACTATTTCGTTCACGTTCATGTAGACCGATATAACGCATTTGAAACAAAGTCAAATGTTCGGCAGAATCCCAGCTATAACTCCGTATCAACGTTATTTGGCTGTTTTGCCGATTGCGGAAAAAGAGAAACGCGAAGAGGCAGAGCGCTTAGAGGCCGAACGTAAAAAGCGAAAACTGTGTCCCACTGAACCAAACATTTCCACCAATACGGTTCAGGTAAGTTGGGGATTCTGAAAATATACCAAAATGTTCACTAATCATAGACATATATTTTTAGGCAACCGAATCAAAGCCCTTCGGATCGGAACCAAGCAACAATCGTTCCAATGTAAATAATAAAGAAACGCTAAAACGGAAGCACCCTGGGGGAAAGCCCGAGGCGTCGCCGCAATCTAAACGACTGAAACACGACATAGCCGCTAGCGCACTGACACCCAACGACGACAAATTGAGTTTTGCGAATGCAAGCGCTGCGGTGAAATCTGCTGATAAAACTGAAGTAATGCCGTCGGTTGACGTTGCAAATGACTCGAACGGACCCCCTGACGAGATGGCGTCAACATCAAAATCGCAACCAAAATCGAAATTCGTACATAAAAGGAAATTTAAGGCAAAGCAACAGCAGAACCATGCACAATCGTCAAGCAAGCCGGTTGCCGTGCCACAAGCTAATTTCGATTTCAACAAGGTGGACTTCAACAAGTTCCGTGGCGGTAGTCAACGCGCTAGGGGTGCCGAATTAAAATCACAGTTTCATCCGAAGGTAGGACCGCTCAGACCTTTCTTTTCACAATTATTAAATACCAATCCTTTTGTTTTTTAGAACAATCCCAATAAGGCGAATAATAAAAAATTCAATAAATTATTTACGTTTAGCAATGTAAAAGGAAAAAAGTAACAGCTAAAAAATGACTATTTCCAATTAGATCTTTGTTTAATGAGAAAATACGTGTAATATTTAGTTTGTTCTTTTTTAACGTAATAAATTTCGACTATTTAGAAAAAAACTAAATAAAGTTCCTACAATCAAATATGGAAAGTTTCAAATGATATTTTCTCCAGTGTTGTTATCTTAATGGGGATGGATTGCCAACATAAAAATGACATGTGCGTGCTCAGCGAACGGCTNTTAATGGGGATGGATTGCCAACAGAAAAATGACATGTGCGTGCTCAGCGAACGGCTTCATAAGGTTTTGAACATTTTCTCGCCCTCTTTGTCCATGCAGTATTCGACTACAGCATACACCACCAATAAACGTCGTTCTATGCCACGTTTGTGCTTGTCTGTAATGAGAGGGTAGAGAAGATCTCCTTTTGATAGTCTATCGATTAGTTCGGTGAGTACACCTCCGGAGAACACTTGCAGACGATCCCATGAACTTTTGCGCAACCTGAAGGCAAAAAAAATGTTTACTATTCACATTTATTTTGAGTTGTGCAAACTTACAGACAGCATTGGTAGAGAGGAGCTAAAATATCCAAGTAATCCTTGTTCGGGTTGCCGAAAGATTTGCCGTTATCTATTAGTACCAGTCTGTCTTCGCGAGTCTCGTAGTGATGACGGTCTCCATTTTGGATAAGATAATCGAAAATCGAAGCATCGATAAGGTCCAGTAGTCGGGTGGTTTCCATTCTAGTCTTCAAAGCCCTAATCAAACCCAAGATTTGCATTGTCGCTTTATATGATCTTGTCTGTACTCACTTGCAATAGGTCATGTCATCTTCCCACGGCGCCCGTTTTTCCTTGTATGTTCGCTGCCATGGAGAGCGACGTTTTTCCAATTTGCCAGGAATGATGTAGATTAGGACTCCCTCGATATTGTTTTGAGCATCCCCACATACTGTCTCTTCTTCATTACAGTAGTGACATTTGCCATAGAGGCAATATTGCTGAGTACCATTTTCGACTTCTGTTATGGTCATAGTTTGTTGCAGTTCCACATCTCCCTTGTCATAGATATCAGCCTTTAGGTTAACAATGCGCCCCACAACAATTGGAGTCCATCGAAAATCCAAAACAGCCCCCAAATAAAATGCATACACCTCGGCACAGTGTCGATCTTTTCCGCCATAGACTGGACCGTCGATTACGTCGTCTCGGCGGTACCATTGCGGCTTGAAAATTACTTTCTGCTGATGTGATAGACGCATCAGTAGCTTTAGCTGGGTGCCTTTGGATAAGTTATTCACTTTGGTGATTGGCTCCAAGCGAAGTGTTTGCAACATCTGTCCCATCGAAGAATCATAGAGTGGATAGACGTCGTTTTCTTGCGGCCACTGTGGTAAGAGGGAAACATTTTAAAGACTGCATTCAGCATATAATTTGGAGTGACCTATCATACACACCCAATTAGCAATGTCCCACAAGACGGACGCATTTTCGTACGGTGCTGGCTTAAAGTTTTTGATCAACTTATTGCGATATAAAAAGAACCGAGGATTTTTATTCAAATATGCCGGTTTTAGATGGCGGATTTTTTGTCGCAAGACATTTTCTAAAGCACGCGTACTTGCCGCTATCGTTGCACTGTCCTCTGCATTCAAGTAATACATAAGGTAGAAATTGCCCGCGACGCCAAAGCATAGGAAGCTCGCTAGAGCAATAATAATGATGACAGTGCGTTTGTTTGTTGCTCCCGTAGTCATCTGTTTTTCGCCAGTTTATAATTATTATGATTTAAATTCACCTGAATGTGGTTTCTCACTTGCAGCGAGTAAATTGAAATCAAATTTGAACGTTTGCGTTGCTCTTCTGCATTCGGCTGTGAGAATGGACTATTTTCGCTGATATGCGTGGTCGATAGTGTTCTTGAATAGCCACCACCTCGTGATGTTGCTGGCGACGGAGTGATTGTTGTTGGTGTTTCGCTAATGTGCGGTATATTAGTATTCTTCATTTGAAATGATCTTGGCGAAGGCACACAAGTTTGAAATTGGCAGCAAGTGTGTGAGAATAATTAATACGGCAATTGTCAGCACCGCTACCACGGAATTTGTCAACAACGCAGATTGACAATATGACTTATGCAGCAGCTGTGCTCTTTGGTTGCGGCGACACCAAACAACATCGCTTTGAATCCAATTGGCCCTTACACTGTGCTCGGACTTTGTGTTTGGCCTTTCTTTATTTGGTGCACTATTTTAGAATTTACTTTTTTGTTGTGGTAGAAACATTTAATGAGTATCAGTACCACCACAGCGGCATCATAAATCACGAACGCGTTTCTTTCTTTAAATTGTTTGTTATTTTTGGATTTCGTCTCTAGGGCTCGCGTCCTCTATAGAACTTGTTGTCAGTATACGGCAGCACTTAATTTGCTTAATTATAGAAAAAAGTTTAGTTTTGCAACATACCTATCGCTGCTATGCATCGTTGCATGTTTTCTTGGACGAGACTTGAACTAATTTGTCACAAAACTTGTTACAGCTTGTTTGAAATACACATATCTTATTATCCCAAAAGAGACCATTAAAGATTTCAGCAAGTTAGAAAAATAAACTTTGTCCTAAGATATGTATCATCAAATGAAATAGTCTATTAAATTTATGAAAATAATAAAAAAAAACAATAAAAATCACTGTTTTAAATTCGAACGCTTTAAACAATTTGATTATATGGAATTGTGCGTTCAGTTATAATATATTTATAGAACGAAATTTGGGTATTTTACCGAATTGCGTGGAGCGGCACAAACATATAATTGATCATTGAAACAAAAAACAGCTGACTGTGACAGATTATATGCCGAATGGCGGAACTATCAGCTGGGCATACAAACGATTTGCAAAAATATATACATTTTATGAGGATTTAATATAGAAAGAATTTGGTAACTGTAAAATAATTTATTCCTATAATGTAGTTTGTGATGTTGAAATTTATGCAAATGTTATATTTTTTAGATTTTTGAGTAATTTCAGTTATGGCAAGTGAATTCCAACGAGACAACTATAAATTTCCATATATTTTCGTCGGGTAAATACCTTCTTCACTGAAAATTTAATGTGCATAATCACTGGTCAAATAATACTATATTGCTCTGTGGCATTATGAGGTTTCAGTGTACAAGCGGTTTTTTTT